>NEWO01000017.1:4143550-4164196 GCA_003013225.1 Phalaenopsis aphrodite
TCTCTCGTTTTATCCACGAGAAGAATATCATCAGCAAAAAGCATACACCAAGGTACATCCTCCTGTAGATGTCCAGTAAGACCATCCATAACTAAAGCAAAAAGATATGGGCTTAAAGTCGATCCCTGATGTAATCCAACAGAAATAGGAAAATATTTTGTCAATCCTCCTTCAGTTTGAACACAAGTAACAGCTCTAATATACATATCTTTAATGACTTGAATATAAGTCACATCAACACATTTCTTCTCGGGAATTCTCTAAAGGATATCTCTTGGAACCTTATCGTAAGCTTTTTCTAAATCAATAAAAATCAAATGTAGATTCTCCTTATTATCTCTGAACTTCTCCATCAAACCTCTCAATAAATGTATAGCTTCTATAGTAGACCTGCCCCGCATAAATCCAAATTGATTATGAGAAATTTTTGTGATGCGTTTTAACCTATGTTCAATTACCCTCTCCTATAATTTTAAAGTATGACACATCAACTTAATTCCTCTATAATTTGCACACTCTTGTGCATCCCCTTTATTCTAAAAAATGTGGACCAAAATACTCTTCCTCCACTCCTCAGACATCTTTTTAGTTTTTAAAATAATATTAAAGAGTTTAGTAAGTCAAGAAACTCCCAAATCCCCCAAATATTTCCACACTTCAATTGGGATATCATCAAGTCCTACAGACTTTCCACCCTTGGTTTTCTTTAAAGCCTCTTCAACTTCTTTTGTGCTAATGCGACGGTAGAAATGATACGTTTTATTAGTATTCACAATATTAAAATCACTAAGGCTGATCGTATTTTCAGAAACTTCATTTAAAAGTTTATCAAAGTAACTCACCCACCTATGTTGAATATCTTTTTCAAAGAAAAGTACTTTTTGATTTTCATCTTTAATACACTTTACTTGAGTTAAATCTTTACTTTTCTTTTCTCTTTGTTTAGCTAGTTTATATGTATATTTTTCACCCTCCTTAGTATCTAATCTATTATAAAGATCATTAAAAGCAGAATTTTTAGCGTTACAGATTGTTCTTTTAGATTCCCTGCAGACCGTTTGATAAGTCAAGCAGATTTTTTGCTACTTGTTTAATAGTGTTTGCTACTTTATCTCACATCACATTTGTTTCTTCATGAATATCCCAAATTTTGAAATCTTGAATTTTACTCATAAAAATAATTTATTTGTCTTTTAAGTTTCTCCATCTAATTCTGCAATGATGAGTCCTAGTATTTTTTATTTTACAACTCTTAATTTTAAAATCTAAAACTAATAAGCGATGTTGGGTATTTAAATTTTCACTTGGAATGACCTTACAATCTTTACAATCACGACGATCTCTTCTTCTCATAAGAAAATAATCAATTTGTGTTTTATTAGATCCACTCTTATAAGTCATAAGATGTTCATCCCTTTTCTTGAATATAGTATTAGTAATACCTTCTTCATTAGTTACTCCAAAACCGTAGCCACCATAAATATTCCTGAAATCTTCTACCACTCTACCGACATGTCCATTTAAATCTCCTCCAATAAAAATTCTTTCTTCAAGAGGTATCATTTGTATTAAGTCTTCTAAGTCAATCCAAAATTTATCTTTATACTCTGTATCTAAACCTACTTGAGGAGCATAAACACTTATAATATTAAAAATCTTAGTATCAATAATAATCTTAAGGGCTATAATTCTATCACCAACTCTATTAATTTTTACAACATTATATTTCAAACTCTTATCTATAATTACACCTACACCATTTCTAGTGTGACTCTTACCAGAATAACAAAGTTTAAAACCTAAATTATCAATGTCCTTAGTCTTTTCTCCAACCCACTTAGTTTCTTGAATACATAAGATATTAAGTTTCCTATGAATCATAATATCAACTAATTCGATTAATTTATCATTGAGAGTGTCTATATTCTAAGATACTATCCTAATATTAGTTTCATTAGTTTCATGGACTAACTTCTTTACCCGCATTCGCCAGTAATGTGGGAACCCTTGCTTATTTAACACTACACCCGAACGCCGGTGTAGCGGCCCTTGCATACTTTTCACTGTATTCAGGCTATACAGCGCGTCGCTTCCAGGGGACGCCCTAGCACTTGCACAATGATCAAAAGGATTCATGTCATGATTTTTTTTCAGCAAGTTTTACGCTGGCTGTTGACTACCTAACGCAACCCTCCACTTTTCGCATCCCGGCTTGGGACCGACAATGGCAGTGTTACAAATCTATTTATTGATTTATAAAAAAAAATTCTGAAAAAAATTAAAGGAATTTCTAATTTTATTTTATGTCAAAATGTTATCAATCTATAAGTTTAATAGATGAAATTATATTAACTATTGGTGCTAAATTTTGTTCCATGGAAATAATTTATCAAAAACTAAAAATATATTTTAAGTTTTTAAAATTAAAAATTGATCAATTGAAATATATTATAAAAGTTTTAATGACTAAATAAATTTCACCCTTCCTTTCTCCAACATAAGGAAACATTACAAAATCTAACCCAATATGGGGCTTCAAAAAGCTCACTTGGAAGAATTAGAAAATATATACATTTCCTTTGCTCTTTAAATAGCAAGTAAATAGTACTATAAAACATGACTATGATATAAACAAATATACATTATGATAATTTTTAATATTTTTAATATTCAAGTCAGCATAAATATACCATAAATTGCACTTCCATTCATAGACTCTTATTTGAAATAATACTTCAATCTTTCACTCTCTCTTATATGTAAATTTAACAAACCTAACACCTCACAATTTAATATTATAATAAATATGTAATCCCTAAACAATTATAAATTGCACTTCAAAGTGCAATAGATACCACTTCTCATAAAATTAATCATAAAAAAAATTAAAAAAACTTGCACTAAACTCTTGATTGCTATTCCACATATTTTCGGTCTCGGCTCTGTCTCTCACACTTAACTTAAAGATAATCTCATAATAGACTCCCAATCGGCATGATCCTCCTCCCCTCCCACTATCACTCTGATCTCGCAATCAGCTGAAGACAATACTTTTAGTCAACCACGGTAGCTTATTAAACTCGTTAGGGCTTAAGGTTATGAGACTTGCTACCCAAGAAGAGGTGCCACCTTAACCTCAGTGAGGTGCCACCTTAACCTCAGTGAAGTGCCACCTTAACCTTAATGAGTATAATAACTCAAGACATTAGCCTCAGCTTAAAAAACATAAGCCTCACGGGCTAAAAAAGACGCAAGTCCCACAATGACAATAAGGCATAAACCTTGAAGCATTTTGTTATAAGCCTCAAATCAAGGAATTGTTATAAGCCTCGAACGGATTTTTAAACCATGGATTAGATAATAGTAAAACATAAATATATGATTGAATTGTTAATTAAGGTGACAAATAAGTGGTTAATAATAAAAATTGAGAAGGAGGTAAAAAGAGACGGGAGAACACATTGAGATGAGCTTAATCAACCTCTCTAAAATGTCCATTTTCCTTTTATTCCACTCATGTGAAATATAGAGAGGGCTAAAGAGGCCAAGGAAAGAAAGTATCCTAAATGCTAAAAAATTATAACATTTAAATCCATTTACAACTTTAAGGCAGGTAAATGTATTTTAGGAACCAACAAAAACCAACATATACAAATGGGAAATAACAAAATAAACATATAGAAAGAAAACTAACAAATACTTTTGACATGATATTCATAACTCAATGATGCGGAGCTGTTCATGCCCGCAGGACTAGTCACGTTCGTCGACCAAGCGTGACAATTGAACTGGTCAAACCTTCCTGCTGGACCGAGACAAATTCATTACCACTTAAGGTTCGTGATTCCTATTGGCTCCTCTTCAAAGATCAATTGCTTCCCGTGCCCTAGCCTTCCACCTCATCCTTGCCGTTGCGGCGCCTCTCTTCATTTCCTACCATTTCCTCCCCTTCCTTTCTCAGATTTTATCATTGCTAGCTGCTAGTTTTCTCTCTAATTATGTGTTTTTTCTTAGGCCCTAGTCAGTTGTTGGTTTTCTGATTTCCGATGTCCTTCCTAGTGTTCCCACTTTGAGGGTCGTACCCTTTGACAAGTGGTGCTACGGTTGTATCTCATCCTATACGATGTGTATCCCCTCTCTACCCTACCCCCCCCCAAATCCTGGCGTCGCCCTTTACCGCTGCAGCGCTCCCAACTCCGCCCCAAGTTGTCCACCCTCCCAGCTCCCTCTAGCGACACTGACCAGTCAAATCTCTTACAGGCTGCCACGACATCCTCCCGAGCTTCCCCCTTCCTCAGCCGCACCTCCCCGTCACTCCACAGAAGACAACCTCCCTCCAGGATCCTTCTAGCACCACTTCCAGCCGAGTTGACATGCTCTTGAGCCCTCATTTGTCAGCCTTCAAGACTGTCGTCTCCTTAGGTGTCGGTTAGCAGTCGCCCGTCCCTCCCTAGCCTCACCTCGGCAGATTTCCAGCAGCCTTCTGGGACTATCACACCGGTTTCGTCACATTCCATGATTGTTTCTACTTCATGTTGAGTTTATTTTTGCATTTACTATTTTTCTTATTGTTTGTGTCGTTTCATCTTACTGTTTATATGTTCTTGCTTGGTGTTTACATGTCCTTATTGGTCAAGAGGCATCATAGTACTCGTTTTTACATTTTAGCAATAAAATTTGTCATGTCTAAGTTGTGGTTTGGGTTAGCTCCAGTGTCACTCAAGGATTAGGTATACAGGAGTCTTGTATTTAGGTTTATAAGAGGTAGAATTGATTGCTAGGTTAACATTTCTCCCTTTATCAGCTTAAGGTTGCTGGAATTCCAAGGCCATGCATACGTGGGATATGTGCATTTGGATGTGTGCGTGTATGTGTTGGAAAAAAAAAACATAAGGATAATGGAATTCCTCTCTGATTGAATGTAGCTTGCTTTACTAACGACAATTTGACTGCTATAGGTCCGATTTGGACTAAGCAAACACCCTCGGAGAGGTATATGGCTATATGTGTGTGTGTGTGTGTATATATATATAGAGAGAGAGAGAGAGACCAAACCCTTTATTCAGGATAGAGGCCAGAAGTAGAAAGGTGAGAGAGGGAGTTTTAGAGATGATCTGAACTCTTTCTCATTCATGTCATCTATTTATAAGACAGCAGAAGGTGTTAAAACCCAACAATATGTCAAAATTTTGAGAAAAATAGACTGAAATCTGAATAAGCTCGATTCTTTTTCCCTTCGATTTCATTCCATTAAATAATAATCATACAATTTATTTTAGGTACAAAATATTTTGCACATTCTATTTTAGGTAACCTAATAATACATATTTTTAATATAAATATTCAGCTAAAAGAGAATTAAATTAGAATAAAGATATTGGAAATAAAGAAGCTTCTAATTATAGAGAACTCTTAATTTAGCTATTTGATTTTCATTCTTTCTGATTGACATTCCCTTTCAAATTGATGCTAACTTATTAAGAAGTATCAATTTGCCAACAAGAAGCTGATAACATTGTCGGGACAAAAAATCCTCAAGCTGTCAAAACAGAGAGTGTCGAAGCCTGAGATTGTCGAAGCCTAAGATTGTCGAAATCTGAAAGTGTCGAAGCCTAAGAATGTCGAAATCTGAAAGTGTCGAAGCCCGAGAGGCCGAAGCATGAGAGTGCTGAAGTCCGAGAGACCGAAGCCTGAGAGTGCCGAAGCCCAAAGTGCCGAAGCCCGAGAATGTCGAAACCTAAAAGTGCCGAAGCCCGAGAATGTCGAAGCCTAAAAGTGTCAAAGCCTGAAAGTTCCGAAGTCCACGAGGCCGAAGTGTGAGAGTGCTGAAGCCCAAGAGTGTCGAAGCCCGAGAGGTCGAAGCCTGAGAGTGTCAAAGCCCAAGAGTGTTGAAGCCCGAAGCTTACACGTACAAAGCCAAACGTAAGAAGCAGTAGAAGATGCCACAGAAGTAGCGATGGTCAGCAAAGGAGATTCGAAGCGGACTAAGAGAACAAGATCGCAGATTGCGGATGAGACACGCGGTCTAGATAACCGATTGTGGGATTGCGGACGAGACAATAAATGAACAAGATCGCAAAACGCAGTGGACGAAAATCCTTAGATGGGCGAATCAAGGCAAAGAAATTGTTCCTCCCTTCCTACAAGAAGGCCGGCAAGAAGGGAGTCTTGACAGTCCTCCAATAACTACCGGTGATTATGGCAAAATTTTGGCTCTGAAACCATGTCAAAATTTTGAGAAAAATAGACTGAAATTTGAATAGGATCGATTCTTTTTCCCTTCGCTTTCATTCTATTAAATAATAATCATACAATCTATTTTAGGTACGAAATATTCTGCATAATCTATTTTAGGTAACCTAATAATACATATTTCTAATCTAAATATTCAGCTAAAAGAAAAATAAATCAAAATAAATATATTGGAAATAAAGAAGTTTCTAATTATAGAGAATTCTTAATTTAGTTGTCTGATTTCCATCATTCCTAATTGACACAATATCCCAACTCCAAATTTAAAGCGGAAGAGATCTCCATTTGAGTTTAAAAAGAAAAACAATTCCCTAGAATCAAGGTAACTAGCACAAAATGGAAGACAAATTCAAACTCCATAAATAAAGTAATTTATAAGAAAGCTTTAAATTGAAGTAAAAATTCAGCCATGGGCCCAACCCGTGTCCAATGTGCCAGCCCCAAGGTCTCTTATCTTGAAGCTCGCTAGTAGTTACCACTAATAAGGATTTACCTGGATCATTTTATCATACCTTAACTATACTGATATAATAATGCGCATGGTAAGAGGAGAAATCCATTAGAAAAAGGTGAGGGTCAAAAGATAATAATAAAAAACAAGGATTATCACAAAGGCTTGAATTTCCCTTTACCTGTAGTTTGAGATGGATGGATTGATGGATGGATGGATGCATGTGTGTGTGTGTGTGTGTGTTAATCAAAGATAGACGGCAACATGTGACTGTCCACCTCATATGTGCTAATTCGACCCAAATGGATTTGAAACGGAGACCGAGGGGACTTACGTCGAAGTAGTCAACCACAGGTTGCACACACACACATGTGTGTGTGTGTGATATTTACTTGGTATAAAAGTGAGATTATTTCCTCCTAAAATTCACACTTATCAACAGTAATATTTTAGGAAGCTACACAACATTTTATGCACAAGCTGTCCAGAGACATCTAAGAAAAACTCCAAACAAAACTATATCTCTGATTTTTAGACTACAAAGCATCCATCAGTGTCCATAAAAACCGATGTTACAAGAAAAACTGTCCTTCAGCTACAATGAAACGAACGAACCCCATTTTCTATATCTTACCAATAGTGATTTTATAGGAAGCTACATAATGTTTTATGCACAAGTTGCCCAAAGACATCTAAAAACAAACACCAAACAAAACTATAACTATAATTTTTAGAGTATAAAGCTTCCATCAGTGTCCATGAAAAGCAAAAACCGTCCTTTTAGCTACAACAATGAAAAGAATGAATCCCATTTTCAATATCTACCAGCCAAACAAAGAACACATTTATTTTAGATCATTTACAGAATGCCCATGGATGAATGAAAATGACTCGTGATATTGTTGGAAAATAAAGTTGTTCTGGAAGTTTCAAGAAGATCTCATCGGAAAGATTTGGAGCTAGAAATTCAAAAGTATTATTCGAAGTAAAATAAATGGTTAATTGAATTTTGAATAACGAAAATACATCAGTAAATGCTTGTACTAGAATTATTTAAATCCCTCAATATAAACATTATAGTGGCTTTCAAGTATTAAGAAATTCAGAATACAAATTGCCTTCGTTTTTTTTTTTCATCTTCTATAACTTCTTCTATTTTCCATGTTTGACCGCCACTATGTTCATTTTATTCACCGCGTCATTATTATCAGCAAGCAAAATGTAGTATCAGGGCAGAACCAACCTCCCAAACTATCCTTTTGCTACACCATAACGCATTAGCTCCCTTTATCACTATTTCTGCATCTACCTTTCCAAGCATAAAATTTTCCATCCAAGGAAAAAATCATTCAATGTGTCTTGAATTCCTTTCTTTCTATCTAAGCAGAAACTACCCCATGACGCAACTGAGAAATTGGAACCTTTGTTGTGTAATAGTACTTGCACAATAGGTGGATATAACAAATACATCTCACCTTCACTATTGTCCAATTCAAATTCCTTTCTAAGAGATCCAAAAACATTATATTCATCTGCATAAACAATGGCCCCAACCGACACCTTTCAATTACAATTTCCTAAACTAAGGGCCCATTTGGGGCAGCTTATTCGTGTGTTTGGTGTTTTGAAACCGCACGTGGCATTTTGAAACCGCACATACAGCGTTTATTTCGTGGGTTTGATCTGTGTATCCGGCCGCAAATCTAATTCGTCTATTAGACGCAGCCTGCAGGATCAACCCTGCGACCCGCATCTTCGATCAGATTATTATTGGCTTACCCCTCTGTTCAACCTTCTCCCACTCGAGCTCTCGGTTGCTACTATCTCGCTCCTCCATTGCCGTCGAAGTGGCGGCAATAGTCGGCGGCGCTTCATTTCCTTCGGGCTCTTTCGTGCTTACAAACAAAAGGGAGCCGGCCGAATACAGAGAGTTAACCCGCAAGAGAGCCGACTAAATAAGAGATCAGTTCCGCAATAACCTTTGCTTTAATGCTAACCATCAAAAGCACGTCCGCCAGATTCTTTGTTATAATCCTCTCCATCATCTTCTCCGACGAGTCGCCATCGTCAAAAGCTCTCGAGCACCTGCGCTTACAATTTCTCAAGTTCGTTTTCAAATGAAGTGCTTGACGAAAATCACAATAGAGCAATAGAGTCGATGCAGAGGAGCATAACAAAAATGAAGGCATAGGGCGGTCCAATCTTTGGCCAGAGACTACTAGAAAGCAGGAGAAGACTCCAAGTTTATTGTCTGTTTTCAATTTATGACCCTTATAATATGAATGTCATACCAAAAAAATTATACGGAAAATAATTTACATGACATAAAAAAGAATTATACATATCTTTAATGACTTTAATAGAAGTCATATCAACACCTTTCTTTACAAAAACTCTCCAAAAACTTCTCTTGGAACATTATCTAAAGTTTTTTTATAAATCAACAGGGGTAGAATGGTCATTTATCCAAAAACAGCTGCAAATCAGCTATTTTCAAACAGCCGCCCCAAACAGTCAGTCAGCTTATCAGGATAAATTGTTTATCTGAATAAGTTAGATAAGCTGCAGCTACCCCAAACAGACACTAAGACAATTACGAGATATGGTGTATCCAACTGGAGGCCATATTAAGTTCTTTAGGTCCTGGGGAGCTTGTGGAAACTTGTACCTGATAATTATGAACAAAAATCTATAAAAGCAATAGCTCAGATAATTGCGGAAAACAGAGAAGGAAGCTTTTACATTATTTATCAAGGAATAGATAAAACTACATTTGAGTTAATTGCTCCACTAAAGATCAAAGAAAGTATGGGAAGCTCTTCAAAAAGCTTTCAAGGAAACTTAGATAATTTGCATGCAAGCTCTACAAGGTTAGTCTGAACTTCGTAGCAATACATAAGGATAGTTATGAAAGAATGAACTACGGTAAGAATAATAATCTAATCACTCGTGGGAGAATGACCAATAATAAGATGCTTCTCTTGAGATTGGGTGCTAATATTACAATTTTTTTTAAAGATGTTGTGGTAATTAGCTCCACGCCACTTTGTTAAAAGAATCTTAATTTTCAAGCAATGCAGCTTTCTGAAGTACAATGCAGTGGTGACCTAACTGGAGATTGATCACTACAATACTGGAGATTGATCACTGCAGTGGTGACTGGCAAAGGAGGCTCTTAAATTAATATAAATAAATAAAAGCACAACAATAGCTTGAGGGTTTATGCAGGTGATTGTGAACCATCAAACATGAATCCATCAGCAGCAATAGATTTATTTTTAACATTGATAGATGAGTGCGGTGGAAAGACAAGGGGAATATATGTTGAATGACAATAAAGACCGCATTTAAGAAATTAGTAGATGTTGTTGGTACTATTTTGCTTAAAAAAATTCCAGATAAAAGAATTGAAAACAAAACAACAAAGGAAGCTTGGAGTTAGCATCAGCCAAAAGTGGACCACTTAAGACTTATAGGAGCAATAAATGCATTTAATTGTTTAATGAAAATTCCGATAGGTACCAGCTATACAATCTTACCACAAAATAAATAGTAGTGCCAATCAACGTTGAGTTTGGTGATGATCGAATATGTGAACAGATGCAATTTTTATTAAAGAAATGGAGAATATAAACGCAGGGAAAAAAATTTGAAGACATGACAACAGCAGCTTAAGCTCAGCTCAATCAAACAGAAATCTCTTTAGTAGCTTGGTTGTCAAGATGATTCGAAAAATCCAAAACACATTCATTATTCTATCCAGACAATTGACAGAAACAAAATTAAGCAATTGCATCTTTTTGTAAGTTGTGATCTACTCACAAAAAGGAGGCACAAACAAAATAGAAGAAAGAAATGCGATAAAGAAGGGAAAATAATATAAAGAAAAATAATACATAACAGTTTATTTCTCTTCCAAAAGGGCGAGGAGTTAATTGGAGTCACTACAAGACCAAATAAAATGTAAAAGAAGGGGGGAGAGAACATGATGAGGCAGGTCGATACAGTAAAAGCAATAAGGCCTCTCGCTAATAACTAATTATGTTTTTATTTTATTTTTTATTTTAGAAAAGGGCTAACATATATTATTGGGAAATAATAATTTAAATAGAAAAACCTATTTTCAAACCATAAAAATCAACCAAACTAAAAGTAAGAGATTTTAGGTAGAGGCTGCCATTATCAACTTTGAATAAATTCTCAAAGACAAATTTGGTGTATTTCCTACTAAGAGTCTCTACTTATCTATAAACCCGTTTGTGTTATACATATCCTCACTGATTCAATCAAAAACAACTTTAATGTCTTGAAAAACCATGTATCTATGAGGAGTTGATGTTGCTAGCTTTTGGATTTGTTTACAAATCAACCATAATTAAGGTTTGAGAATCCTAAAATCTCCTTGTTTTTCTACTTCCTCTGTCCTACATCCCCAGGACATTCCTAAGGCCTCAAAAATATCCTCTCTCACGAAAACTAGGTCACATTCCTTCCACAAAAGCTTAACTCATGTTATATACCTGTTGTGATCCATCCACAAAAAAAAAAATCAGAACTTCCTAGTTACATATCCAATTACCCTAAAAGCAACATCATTAATTAGCTAGCATTCCAATGATTTGACCTGATAGTCATCATCCTTTTCTGTGAAAGAAAATTTAGCTTTATAATGACATAAAGTTTTAACCAAAAAGCTATTCAGAAATCCTAAACTAGTCAACCTCATCATTAACCCTCTACCAATCTCTAATATCTGCCATCACTCATACAACTCTTGAAACCTGTTAGAAACATTTCCATTAGAGGTGTAAGCAAATCAAGTTAAGCTTGAGTCTAAAAAGCTAGAGCTCGGCTGGTCAGTCCAAAACTCGGCTCGAACTCAAGCTCAAAAATAGTTCACCCATTTATTCCCGAGGACGAGCTCCACTTGAGAGGAAGTCACAGAGGTAGGAGCAAAAACCGAAAAAGAAGAGGGTTCATGAGCCTAGTTGTGATTTGTGAAATATACTTTTTTTTTCAAAAACATAAAGAATAAGAAGAAGAAGAAGAAGAGGTTAAGAACATAAACAAAAGGAAGAATAGGAGCTTGCTAGAGAAGTCATCGATGAGATTAGTGGACAATGTGGGAGCATGCCAAAACAATGTTTTAAGCTCGTCGAAGAAGCCCAAGAGGAAGTTACAAAGGTCAGCAGTAGAAAGAATGAAGACGGGGGATTTGATAGACATAAGGCAACTCAGAACATAAAGATGACAAAAGCAAAATAAAAGAAGTTTTTAAGTTAAATAAATATAGTCAATCCAACGAGTTAAACTGGCAAGCTCAAGGTCAAGCTTGTATGATATATGAGCCTCGATTTTGGCTTGAACTTTAGCTCACAACTTGATAAGTTGAACTCACATTAGTTAGGCCAGTTTAAGCCAACTCACGAGCCAACTTGGCTCAATTACACCCTTAATCCCCATCATCGGTAGTAAATGAATACAGGGAAAAAATCAATGAATACAAGGAAAAATCCAATATATACTATAAAGAAGCCTTTGCAAACATTGCTTGGCTTGAAGTAACAATGATACTTATCTTCTAAGAAAATAAAATGTCAAAGATATTTCAAATTAACAAAAAAAGTACCATTTCAAACAATAATCTCATGGACATCTATGTGAAACAACAGCCGGGGAATTATTTGAGGACCAAAAAAAGCTCTAAAAACTAAAAAAAAAGGCTCGCTGCAAGCTCACAATGCCAAGAAATTGAAATTCCATAATTAAAGAGTACTTTGCTCAACAGGTTTCACAAGATGCCCTCACAAGCATTCTACCTGAAGACCAATTCAAAGGGAGATATTTTGTTTGTATGTCTATGCATGGACACTTTAATTTTTACAGTAAAAAATCCTATGATAATTGAAGAATTCAAATGATTGATGAATGATGAACATGATATGACTGACTTGGACTAATGGGTCATTTTTGGATATTGAAATAAAGCAACATGAAGGCTTTTTTGCACATAGGGAAATTGTATAGGGAGAATTGTAAGATAGTTTTCATTGGAACATTATTTACTTATTGATACTTAAATATTATAGCATTGAAATAACTAAAAGTGAAAGAGGAAAACTAAAAAATTCGAATCATTTCAGTAGGATGTCCAAGATACTTGATTGACATGTACATGACATGTGTTTGTCGTTATATTGGTTAACAAAGATATATGAAAACCCACAACAATTCTCGTCCTAAATTAGCTAAAAGGATTCTCAAATACAAAAAGGGGACCATGAATTATGATTTTATTTTATTCACAAAAAAAAAGATGGAACTTGTCGGACTCGATTATAGTCATTAGAAAATAAGCAATAATAATTGTTGCTATCAAATTGGTATTCTAATTTGATGATGTAGCACATACATGATAATCAAAATCTATTGTTGCTTTGTCAACCTGTAAGACAATATGTATAGATATAACTTCTAGTGTTTGGCATGCTATGCGGTAAAGAGGATCACTTCAAGGTTTTAAAATGCAATAGAAGGGCTTAACAAAGATGCATGTTGATAATAAACATATTGATATTTGTTTTCACTTTATCAATGAGCATGTTAAAATTGAACAATTTGATCTTCTCCATGTAAAGCCAAATGATCGAGTTGCTCATATGCTTAAAAATCGCTTAAACTTGCAGTTTTTTAGTGTCTAAGAAATATACTTAGAGTTAGTAAATATGGAGAAGCAAGTTTAATTAAGGGGAGGTGTGTATTAGAAAATAAACTTGTTCTAAGAGTTTGAAGTTCTCCTGTGAAAGATCTAGATGTAGAAAGTTCAAAAAACTACACTTCGATAGATGAAAACTCATTAGTAAATGCTTAGACAATAAATTTCCAAACAACCTGCATAAACTTGTGGCATTACGGATTTGAAATATGAAGAAAATCATTATACACAATTGCATTTACTATTTATCCTTCGCCACTTCTTCCATTTTCCATGTTCAATCTCCTCTTCATTTAATTCATCCCCACCCCCGCAATATTATTAACCAGCAACAACAACAACTTGTGGAAATTTGTTTCAAATTTACAAACATCAGAGATATTAAAGAACAAAGACATATCATCATCATTAACCTAGTTCCAACTATTTAGGGTTTGTATGTGAATCCTCATTCTTCATTCATAGATGTTGAGGGGTACTCGAGAAGTTAAATTTATTGATGCTAATATTTACACAACTTCCAATCATGCTATCTTTACTCCAACACTTTTCCTTCATAACAATCCATATTAATGTAAACAACAAAGCACTGATACATCATCCAACCTGCCTTGAAAATGCCCAAGCCTCAACACTTTTTGACACCATCCTATCTTTAATGTTTGCTAATCTTACATTCTCTATCATGCAACCTTATCACACAATTACATCTTAAGGTTCTCATTCTATCATACTCAACATCGATATCAATGACTTATTTAAATACCCAACATCCATAAAACACATTTAGTCTGACACTATTATTTAAATTTTCTTTTGACGCTCTCAAATATTTTCTTATTGCATCGTAATCTATACTACTAATACAATTCAAATTTGACCACGCAGCCCTAACTATAAAAGATTATCGTAAGTACCTTATCTATTATTGAGGTATGAAGTAGCTCGAAAATATTAGAAACAAACAAAACCTTGTTGCAATAGAAAAGGATCATATGTTTTCCCTTTCAATCTAACAACAACATATTCTCGAATTACAATTGTTGCCTGAGCAGGTTTATTGTATAATATCTACCTTCGCATGATGTCTGTGGGAAATACTCAGTTCCACTAAAGAACTTCATAAATTGGATGAGATGTATCTCCAAAAGAAACAAAAAAATAAGGATGAAAAAATCCCTCGTGTGCTTTGCATCCAATATCTCCCACATATATCTTAAATCTCCAATCCTAAACTAAACTGCTTTTAAATGCCCAAAATTTAAATAAAATTCTATTGTGATTTCAAAAGCGGTGATATCTTTCAAAACGCTTGAGCAAGCGCTGGTTATGCAACCCTGTTCAACTTGTATCACCAAGACAGTTAAACCTAAAATTCGCCAGATGACGAAGGCAGACCCTGCTAGCCCCTGAAAGTGAGGGAAAACAACTTTAAACAGGCCATGTGCAAACGAAAGAAAAGCTGCAACAATGATCGGAAAACAGTATCCAGCCACCTAAGCTGCATGAAAAGGAGACAACAAGCACCTCCAGATCTACGAGGGATACCAAAACAAGCATCTGTCACGCTACTGCCTGTTTATCAAACCCTAGATCAAGCGCTCAGGGAAATGAAATGAAGAACAGACCTGTATCTTGGCTTTGACGTTGTCAATGGTATCGCTGCTCTCGACCTCCAGGGTTATGGTTTTCCCCGTAAGAGTTTTGACGAATATCTGCATCTTTACTCCGTCGATCGATTCGCTGCTAGACGAAGCAAGCGCAAAGAACGAGTGTGGGAACTGGGCTGCTAATACCGGAACAGAGATAGACCGGAGAGGAATGGATGGCGAACCTTTATAGAGAAGGGGCACCAATTTGTTGATTTGCCTTCTTCCGAATCTACAGCATAATCGACAGCATGCAGATCGAAACATTTACATTTATAAAATTATCATAAAGCAAACAATTCTTATGTATTTACATATCAAGTATATAATATTTCATAATTTAATATATATAACTATAATTATTAACATCACATAAAATCCCAATCATTATTATATTTTAAGAAATAAAATACTCCTTTTAGGCATATATTTATCATACTACAGAGTTATAAATATAAATATTTAATTTTTGGTGTTTGATATCTCAATACNCCTACGTGTACGAAGCGAAGCGTAATAAGCAGTAGAGATGTCACAGAAGCAGCGATGGTCAGCAAAGGAGATTCGAAGCAGACTAAGAGAACGAGATCGCAGATTGCGGATGAGACATGAATCGCGGTCGAGATAACCAATTGTGGGATTGCGGACGAGACAATAAATGAATTGTCAGCCAACTTTTTGATTTCGAAAAGTATTTTTATAATGTTCCAAAGTAGATGATTTAATTTAACCAAAAAGGAATATAATTTTATAAAAATAGTGTATTTTAATTTTGAAAAAAAAATGAAACCAACTGGATCTCATTTGCCCAATAATTTGTATAATTGTGTCTGGTACCACAAATGATACACCTTCTCGAAAGATAAGTGTACCCCGCGGCGGTGGACCCAATCATACAAAGTACGAGATTTGTGACATCAATTTGGTCTGCCAACCTTTTATATGTGACCGACAAATTTTCCTATTTAATACGAAGATTAAATAAGGTTTATTTTACCTGAGTTTCAAGTTCTCTATAAAGGCAAACCCCTATAGTTAATTACATCTCAAGTGACGGGAGTCACTTGAGAAAACTCTCGATAATGATCAGTGGTTCTAGTCTTCAAGAATTCAATGTTCAGATTTTCAAGGTAGGATGTGGAAAAAACAAGTGAGAGTGACTCAAATGAGAACAATCCTTTCAGAAGTCCAAAGGAAGTAAAGGGTAGGGGATGTCACAGATTTTGAGGGGAATCCTCAGTGACCTCCCAAATTATCCTACTGTGTGACTGTGTTTTAAAAAGGATTTTATTTGGATATTAAATCTCATCAATTTTATTAGTTGGGATTTACAATTGCATAATAACTGGTTATGCAAATAGCCCGCAAAGATAAGAGGTTTTACGTCTTTCTTGATGACAACATCGAAACCTAAGGCGAGTTAGGACTTACGCCGCACAATATGGTTGTGCAGGGGCCTAAAAGAGGGTGAGGTTTTACGTCGAACTAGGCGAGCTACCTCAAAGTCCTATAGGTTATTTAAACTAGAAATTAGTTGGTGTAGACTCATTTTGTTGTTGTAGAATGACGACCACCTCCACCTGTAGTTTGTTCCAAACTCCTTATCGCCGACGAAATTGCTCTGAGTTCCTCGTCGCAGTAATAGTCCTGAAGTCTAAAGTTCAAACAGTTTTACCAGGTATGTTTCAATGTCTCAGTTTGGTTGTCAATGGGGGATTTAAGTTGATTTGAGCGACACCAGTTAGGATCTCACGATTCCCTCGTTTCAGTATCACTATTTTCCTTTGAACTTAGTTTAAACAAATTGTGAAACTCATTTAAACATGGGAGATCTCGTTAGCAACCGTGGGTTACCTCCTCTGAGGTACTCCCGTAAGTTCGAAAGAACGTGTTATGTTTTGCTTTTGTTTTTCTGAAAAATGTTATTTAATTTTGAAAAATTGTTTTGTTTTCAAAGTGAGATTGTATTCAGTACCTGCATAATATGTTAGAGCAAAAGTAATTACAATAAAGAAACAACAACAAATAAAATATATCTGCATACGTGGTGTATCTGCTGCTGCAATTCTTGTTGCATGTTTAATTCACAAAGCACAATATAATTTGCAGGGATTTTGAATAAATTGCAAAGAAAAGAAAACAGTAAACAGTAGAACAAGTTGTAGCAATAACAAGGAACTCAAAAGAGGTAATCCTAAGGCCTCCTACAACTCCTGACTGTAACTAGCGAGCTAGTATGTTGATCTTACGATCTCCTACATCTCCGGTAAGCAACTAGCAAATGTGTATGGTGATCCTACGACTCCGGGCAGCAGCTAGGAACTTCAAACAACACATGTATGGCTTCCTATGAACCCAAACAGTGGTTAAAACAACCCTCAAATGATGTGTTTAACTCTTCCAAAACAATGACTAAAACAATCCCCAAATGATGGTTTTAATTCCACCAAAACAGTGATTAAAACAGTCCCCAAATGAGGGGTTTAATTCCTCCAAAACAGTGATTAAAATAATTCCCAAATAATGGGTTTAGTTCCACCAAAACAACGATTAAAACAGCCCCCCAAATGACGGGTTTAGTTCCATCAAAACAGCGATTAAAACGGTCCCCAAATGAGGGGTTTAATTCCTCCCCAAATGATGGGTTTTGTTCCACCAAAACAACGATTAAAACAGTCCCCAAATGAGGGATTTAATTTCACCAAAACAGCGATTAAAACATCCCCTAAATGATGGGTTTAGTTCCACCAAAACACCGATTAAAACAGTCCCCAAATGAGGGGTTTAATTCCACCAAAACAGCGATTAAAACATCCCCAAATGAGAGGTTTAATTCCACCAAAACAGCTTTTATTAAATCACAAAACGTATTTCTTAAAGCTCCAAAATGGTGAGTAAAGCAACCCCCCTCTCCCGGATGATAAGAGGTGACATGCAACTTCCTACCCAAAATTGCAGTACGTTTTATATGGTATGAAAGATTCGCATGGCATGAATGCAACGGGCCGAGTTTATATGTGAGATATGTAAATATACGTTTGAATTGAGTGACATGTTTTCCTCAATTCCCAAATCAGACTAGATAAGTCAATTCACAAGAAAACCTTATATTGCATGAATAACTTTCACCCTCTTCCACCAATCAAAAGCAGATGACCCTTAGATCTTTGCAAAAGTAAAAAGAAAAGCATGTAAACTTCAGATTTTGCACCATCTCTCACAAATCAAAGAGCATAGGATCTTCAAATCTTTCTAAAAACAATAAGAAAAGCATGTAAGTTTCAGATTTTCCCCCCTGTGTAGCCGCTATCAGTAGTTGTAGTATCTAAGGAGGAGTCACATGGTTCCTACTCCAAACACTGAAGTATTCTAAATGTGTCTAGAACAAGTTCTGCAAATTTAACTCAATCATAACAATAGCTATTCAAGATTAAGATTGCATCACATAGAACTAACATTTTCGTAAAAAGCAGCAGATAGAGAATATGGATGCATGTGTATAATTCTTCCTTGACTAAAGAAAAAAAACTGAATTGTAAGCATATGAGTGCAAGAGTTTCAGCCTTCCTATTGAATTCCAATCAAGAGAGAACAGTAACCAACTTCAATTTTATTCTTCTTCAAAATTAAAGAATTGAATTCTTCTTTTAGCTTCAATAGATTTAAAAGTTTTGATTAAGGTATCTATCAAGAGAAAACAAAATTTAAAGCGAGAAGTTTGGACCTGTACCGAAGAATTAGATCACACAGTAACAGAAGCCTCTCCTGCGTGAAGAAGAGCAAGTTCGGGCATACTCTTTTGTTTGCAGAAGAGGAGTTGGGGCTGAACAGGGGAGGAAGAAGGCGAGCGGGAAGCTTTCTTCCTGTTCGCTGAGGTGGAGTAGATGAGCGGAGCGGGTAGAAGCGGGCGGAGGCGTCGAGTAGGTAGGAGCAGAGGAAGGCGTCGAGCGGGAGGTGGGATCGAGCGGAGATGGCTTCGGTGTGGGAGACAGGATCGAGCGGTTCTTCTGTCGCGTTCGAGAGGTAGGAGCAGGCGATCGTGTGGGAGACGGGATCGAACGACTCTTCTATCGTGCACGAGAGGGAGGAGCAGGCGAGTGCGAGCAGGGAGGCGAGGATCTCTGTCGAGCGAGATCGAGCAGAAGCAGGAGGAGCAAGTGTTCCGGAAAGGCAAAGGAGGAAGACCAGGCGAGAGTCTCGAGCGGGAGAAAGAAATAGGCAGCGGGATTAATAGCCGTTACTGGCGGGGAAATTAATGAATTCCAAATACAGAGGGGATTAAATGAAAAACATTAAGACCTAAATTAATTTTAATTAAGGCAGCATTTAAATAATCCATTTGAATTTTAAAAGTTGAAATTCAAATTCAGGTAAGCTGGTGCCTAGCCTGAGTCCATTCTGAATCGAACCACAGTCAAACGTGGGCTGAGCCCGGGCCTGCGCATCGCTAATTAAAAGAAACATGCATCGATTTTCGTGTAGTTTGCACGAGTGTGAAACCACAACAATATGGGTGTTTTTTTCAGCTAAAGTCGACGTTCTGAACGCGTTCGCGCTGTCCGTTTCGTCATTCGGGATCATCCGAACAAGTTTGCTGATGGGCGAGTCAATTTAAGCCAAAATTGTGTGAGGTGCGACGCGTGAGCAAAATGCGGCGTTATCAAGCGTTCGGGTCGCAAAGGGGTTCCCTAGGGGCTGCTCCTATTAATGTAGAAACTCGACTCGAGTTTCATGTGTTGATCCTAATCAACTCAACGGAATGCCGAGGATTTGGGACCGCCCATGTGAAACTCGAAGGAGTGACGAGGTTGCTCGAATTTTCTAAATGGTGTGAGTTTCGTACTAGTATTCTAAGAGGGTCAAATAAGAGAAGCCTAAAGCTAGACCCTAGGCTCTAAAAAGAGAAGTGAAGACCTCGTCTGAAAATGAGGTCAATATGAACAAGATCACAAAATGCAGCGAACGAAAATTCTTAGATGGGCGAATCAAGGCAAAGAAATAGTTCCTCCTTTCCTGCAAGAAGGTCGGCAGGAAGGGAGTCTTGGCAGTCCTCCAATAACTACCGGTAGTTAGGGCAAAATTTTGGCTCTGATACCAAGTCAAGATTTTGAGAACAATAGGCTGAAATCTGAATATGATCGATTCTTTTTCCCTTCGCTTTCATTCTATTAAATAATAATTATACAATCTATTTTAGGTACAAAATATTCTGCATAATCTACTTTAGGTAACCTAATATGACATATTTCTAATCTAAATATTCAGCTAAAAGGGAGATAAATCAGAATAAAGATATTGGAAATAAGGAAGCTTCTAATTATAGAGAATTCTTAATTTAGCTGTCTGATTTTCATCATTCCTGATAGACATAATATCCCAACTCCAAATTTAAAGCGGAAGAAATCTCCATTTGAGTTTAAAAAGAAAAACAATTCCCTAGAATCAAGGTAACTAGCACAAAATGGAAGACAAATTCAAACTCCATAAATAAAGTAATTTATAAGAAAGCTTTAAATTGAAGTAAAAATTCAGCCATGGGCCCAACCCTTGTCCAATGTGCCAGCCCCAAGGTCTCTTAT
>NEWO01000018.1:0-12097 GCA_003013225.1 Phalaenopsis aphrodite
TTACGACTATATATCAATTAGATTTGAAGCCCAATTTCGTCTATATATTCATCATTACCGCATAAAATGACAAAGTCTTGCACTGTGATGAAGATTTCTATTAATGATGTTAGTATTTTTTTTGTTTCCTGTTCTTAAGCCACCAACCATCATAGTTAATGAATCTTCTCAAGACTCCTCATGGCACATAATTAACTCTAAACTTTAACCAAATATCATTCATTACCAACTTAAGCAAATTCTTTTTGTACAAATTCTATCAAAGTAGCTTTTAAATTTTATCTTCAAAACCTCTATATTAATTCAAATCTAATCTTTCCTTAAATTCTTTCTATAATTTATGCTTGAAACTTTGAAATAATAATTACTGCCAAAAAAACCTTACAAACATTCCAATTCCCTTAAACTCGTGTATTCTTAAGTTGACAATTTTTCACTATCTATTGTTTTTTTCTCAACTTAGATATCACGAAGATCTAATTATGAAGATATTCTCTTGTGTATTTTGTCAGGGATTTAAAAAGGAATAGACTAGTTGGGTCATGAATTAGCCCTTTTGGTTTGTTTGATTAAATTATAAAAACCAGATTGCTTGAAAGTTAGAAAACATTATAAGAACCAATGATTGAACCGTCAGATTGTTGAATTGGTACTAATTTTGGAGACTATCAGTTCGTTTAGATGACCTGTAATCTTAAAAAAAAAAAATCATAGATCTTTTTTTGTGCAGCTATAATTCATTCACGCACTGATGCCTTAGTATTGATTTTCCTTCGAGAGCAAATGAAAATAAATCGTATTTTTATTATAAAATTGATGGTATCAAGATTTTGTTTACCAAAACCTTGTTAGTTTAGTGGTTTTCTACCTATAAATTGAACTGGGGAACTAGTTTTAAAAATTAGTTTACTGTTTTATAAATTTATTTGACTAATTTTATTATTAATGTTGTATATGTGATGAAATATTATTTATTTTTTTTATCATCTAATTTATCATTATTAGAAATACTATATCATGTAAATGATAATTACATAACTGAAATATTTGTTATTCCATTTCTCTTTATCCTGATTGAATCTCTATTGAACCTATGAGCTTTGTACATTATTCTACTTCATATGTGGTCCAATTTTCAAAACCTTAATTTTGAGAAGCTTTTAATACCTTTTTTATAACACTTAATGTTTGGTATGTAAAGAATTGAGAAGCACACTAACTGACCCCACTTTCGATACTTTTGAACTGGTGAAATAAAATGAAGTTGGTAATTGGAACTCAATTTATTAATTGGTATTTGCATTTGAGTGTTTTAATTCAATTGTTTTCTGAATCTGTCTATTACAAAATGTTTTTTTGAAGTTCGCTACAACAAAAAATTGGTAGATTTGGTTGTATTCACAAGTTACTTTTGACCTATATATTTTTTTTCTCTTTGACATGATCTTGTATTATCATGACATTTTCTGGTGGAGTTTCTTTGCACAAACATTCGTTTGACATTCTACTAGGTATGATTTTTTTGCTGTTGGAGGACATGATTGGAGGAAATCATATGTAGCTGCATTTTGAAGCATATTTACAATTTTTTTAGGTGTAGGGCGGCTGTGCATCAACCGGTCTGATCCTGCATTGGGGATCTTGCACCACACACTTCCTTGAAAACTAAATGTCCAATCATGAAATAAAGTTTCCGTTTAGTGTTGACGTGCATATTCAGATGTTTCCATGAATGAACTCTTGAATTTCTGTATTTAGCTAGAGTTAGATATGCTTTTTAAAACGTTTAAATGAATGAACTGCTCGCTAAATTGCTGTATTTATTCAAGCTCCGATTGGATCTAAGTTTGGTCATCGTATTATTGATTTTTGTAATATCCTCTTTATTATTAAAATTTCCTGAACTTTGACATCAAACTATTGAATTTTTTGTTTTGTCACCTGGTGCTAATTCACAACAGAACAGCTTTTGTAGCTCTTAGTGGATTATTTTTTTCTTAAACTTGGACAAAATATGATATGATTAGCAAAGCATTGTCATATCTCAATGTCGCAGCGCTCTATTGGAAATCAGAATCTGATAAAGTATGCTGATGTGTTTAAAATTTATTTTCTTTAACGTTCTGTGCCCAAAAATTACATCAACATTTCACTTATACAAGCACTGACCAATTTCTTTTTTGCATTATTCTTTACATGGGTTTCTAACAACCAGTTAATAGTTCCAATTATTAATTTTATTAACATCTCTCTCTTTCTTTTTACATTCAGAGTGGAAACGAGTCTGAAACCCAACATCTGTCAGGTAAATTTCTTTTTCTTAGCTATTATAACTTTGGCCATCAACGTTAAGCCAATTTTGTTTTAAGTCTATTGTTTGTTTTTTTGTTCATTCTTGCTGAGCTACTAGAATATGGCATTGGATAATTTATTATGATCCTTAACTTCCTTTCCATCACAAATACTGAAGAAAATATTGTGTGTTTTCTTCAGTGAACTTTTGTGCTGATTGCTTGCAATCCTTGTTTAGCAGCACAAAGTAGCCATATTTGCTGAGGCGAAAATTCCGTCAAGGAACTACAGCTCAAAGTCACTTTAGGTGAATGCACGGTGCCATGCTTGCCTTTTCTGCAAAGAACACTTAAGTTTTGAAAATATAACATATTTTTTTTTTATTATTGCGGAATATTTGGCCAAACATTAACTTAAGATGTTGGCATTGGCAGTATTTTTACCCAAATGTGAACAGTTCTCATTTAAAATGTGTGATACTTAAAAACTATTATTGAAGTACAGATATTTTATGAAGTAAATTTCTCAATAGAAAGAAAAATTTTCATATTTCTGGGTAGAAATGCCTTGTTATAAACAAGGCAGTTCATTGTATATGCATTTCATGCAAATCAAACTGATTAAATAACATTAATATGAACTGATGGAATATTATATTAAGGACACTTTATAGGATATATGATTCAAGAAATGAAGAAGAAAAGGTGCAAGAAGTTGAAATCAATATTTGAGAAGTACACTGCAAATGCTCATTTTTTTCCCTTTGCAATAAAGGAGTGGAGACAGAGGAAACTGCAAAAAATTGATCTGCAAGATGTGAAAAGTGGGACTGAAAGGGGTTCCTTTGTTCTCTGAAAAGAGGTGGTGAAAAAGAAAATGATGACGAAGTATAAAGAAATAAATTCATTACGCGGTGCACTTTTTAGTGATTAGGCTGACAATTTTCCTTGAAACTTGCACTTAACTGAAGTTTTGAGTCAATTCAAAATTGACTTAAAACGTTGAGTTGTGTTATGAGTTGGATTCTAAAATGGTGCATTTTTTAGTCTATTTCTAGTCTAAAATATTGGTTGGAGTAGTTTATTGTCTTAATTTAATTTAAGGATTTAATTTAATTTTAAAATGTCTTAAGTTTCGAGTTTTGCCATCAACATTTGCTGCCTATTTTGAAAATTTTAGACTTTTAATTGGCTCATATTAATTCAAGTTTGCTAAAAATCTCTTCATATAGACTTGAATTGTAGTTCGATTTCGAGCAAGTCTTGCTCAAGCTAAACTCAAATATTTTGAGTTAGAGCCAAGTGTGAGAAGAAAACTTATAAAAAGGTTTGTGTTTCTCTGCTAATTAACAAATATTAAAGATTTCGTTTGGGCACATTGGGCCCTCAAACTAAGGCATTAGTGAGGAGGCCATGACAATTTTTTATTTGTTTCATCTGGCCAAAGGTGATCAAATGATGCTTTGGCTTACTTGAATGTAGCTGACAAGAGGATGATACTAGCACATCAATATTTAAAATATTAAAATTTAAAAAAAATATAATATCTTTTTATTTATTTATTTTTCTCTTGCCATCTGGATATGCCAGAGCCATTATCTCTTCCCGGCGATTTCTATACTCGTTCTTGTAGGGTGCTAATAGAAAGAAGTTGCATTGCATTTCTTTGGCCTTTGTTAGTGTTATACTGCTTCATTTTGTTGAATGTTGTCTGTGCTACTCTGTTTTTATCCCTTCATTTAATATACTTAATTAGGAGAATGATTATCCTAATAGATTTATTTCTTCAGCTTGCCCAGAAAATAACGCATGATAAAGACTCTTATGTTCTTCACTTCTATTGGCTTGACTTGACCATTGATGAAGGAAATAATGTTAGAAACACTAATAATGTATTGATAGTACCATGCTCATTTTTTTAGGAGGAGATTTAAGTGATGAGCTGTTTGTGAAGTTTTACGCTGCACTTGACAAAATTAATTTTTTTTCAACATCTGGAGAAATCGAGGACCCTCTGAGGGTAGCAAAAGCAACACAGCTTTTTCATGATACAATAAAAGTACGTCTTAGCTCTTATTTTCCTTTCCTTTTTTGGTTAAACAATATAATTATGATATTATATGAAGGCAACCTCACTGTAAATGCAAGTGTAAGGTTGCAAGCAATAATTACTTCCCAGACCCTATTTTAGTAGGTGCTTTTTATTTTTCTTTTTTAGTAGAAGATAATTATGATCTCAATAAGTTTCTGACATTTTGCTGACATCACCAAAATTTTGTCTGCCGTCAAATTTTTTAGGCCATGTATGGTTTGGTTAAGGCATTCTTATCAATGAACATTATTATTTTGTGATTTAATATTAGTTGTTGCGTGTTATATGTAATAGCATATCTTCCAATGACAAGGGGTTGAGGAAAAATTGACACTGTTTTTTAAGTTGATTTACTTTAAAGATTGTGTATAAAGATGCATGATACACTCCTTTTGTTGTTGTTAGCGCCCTTTTCTATAATGGAAGTTTAGCTAGATTAAATGCATGTCCAATTGGATTATACCTTTGACTATTGGCCATTGATTAATACTGCAACGTCTGACTCACCAGAAGAGCCACTTCATGTCTAGTTAGAGTTTGAGTGTTTTTCTCAGACTTTCTGTAGATTTCTAACATTATATTGATGAGCCCTATTGCTTTGCGTTTTTTATAATTTTCAACTTAGGAGTCTTACCTTTGCGTCTCTATAATATTGAAATTTTGATATATTTAACTTGTTTTTATTCAACATGAGGTATTGCATATTATTAGGAGATTGAAAATTCTGAAGGAGAAATAATGAATCTTATCAGCCTTGCTGAAACCTTCAAAGCTAAAGGTATGCAACATCTGATTCCTTTTTATCTGTTTCATTGTTTCTCTCTGTTGTCTTGGATTGAGGCTGATCAACTACGCTCTGGAATGTTTGGTATGTTAATAGAATTTTCACTTCAATATTACTTGCCAGTTGATTTTAACAATGTTCTACTTCATGTTTGGATTATTTACAGAGTTATTTTTTAAATGATTTACCTTTCATGTCTTTTTTATTGCCTTTTTATTCAGTTGTTGACTTGTTCTGCTATTTACTGCAATATGCTATTTTGATTGTATTATTAGGTAATCTTTCTATGAAGTTGAAGTTGTACTCTGATGCTGTTGAACTATATACCTTTGCCATAGCCCTCCATGAGAAAAATGCTGTTTACTACTGTAACAGGTGTGACATATTCAAGCATACTGAAAGCAATTGACAGTTCAACATAAGCATTTTAGGCGTAGAAACATGCACTGATTTTTGTGCTTGTGCCATTTACACTATTTGCTTTTATTTGGCATGATGAGAAATGGAATAATGGAAATTCATCCATCTTCTCTGTTTACTCACCTTGTCAATCTGATATTCTTATTCTTTGCTTGTTTCTTTTTCGGTTTTCTTTTGCTGTCATATTCTGGTTACTTACTAGAAGGCTTGGGGTCTATTTGTGGTAGTGTTTTTTGGTTGTTGCTTTGTTTTAAAACCATTATAACACCTCTGTTTGGCTACACTTTTCCTACTATTTACAGAAATTCCTGTGGTGAGAAGTAACTTGTTACAACCAAACAAGTTCTACTAGAGTGTGGTAGTTATCAAAGATGTTGCCTGACTTCTTAAAAAAAAAACAAATTTCTAATATTAGTTCCAAGAGTTATTTGCAAAAAATTATTTTATAACAACAATTCTACAACTATTTTTACAAGAAGTTATAGCCGCCCCCTTAGTCATCAAATTGTTATTAGCCTTGTTATTCTTAGTATACTAACATTTAGAGAATATTTTGATGGAACTCAGTAGATACCATATTTTGTTTGCTTGTTGCTTTCAGTTTTCTTTCTTTTGCTACCTCCATCTTTCTTCCGTGTGCCAGATGAAGTCTCCTCAGTCTCCCTGTAATTCTCTCATCATAAGGAGAATGTCTTAATATAACTTAATAGATAATAAAGGATGGTGACATCTGTGCTGGTTTTGAATTTTTGAGACAAGTAGTGTAATGAGTTGATGCAATTGGCATTACCGCTCAGGCATGGTTTCTGTGTATTCTATAGACAATTACTGATATAATGATAATACAACCTCATGAGATCCATGAAAACTTGGCGCTTTGGTACAATTGATGGTGATGGAATAGATGGGTTTTTTTTTTATAAAGCGCTAGTACCTCAAAATTTGTACTGATTACCAGCTTTCATTGGAGGCTTAGGAAGATTTTCTGGGCTCCTGTTGGTGCTTATTATAATGCACGTCTTTTGAGATGTAATGAAATTTGTATGTATGAGAGTACTAGGTTTTGAACTTGCTGGAACATACATATTTTTTTATCTCTACTTAATGCATTTTTTTTCAAAAGCAAAATATATTAAATAGGTGATGATATCAGTACAACAAGGTTATTTACCAAGAATTGCTAGAGAAAAGGGAAAAGGGACAATATATATATAGAGACAGAGAACCAAGGATGAAATATCTAATGGATCATAAAAATCATAAAATGGCCCCTTTGGATTATCTTGCTTTAGCTCTGGCAAATTTAGATGAGCGCTGATAATGTTTCTTCTAATTTTTTGTCTTCCATGATACTATGAATATGAAATCTTTTATCCACCCTAAAAGCAACATTTTGGATGCTCTAATTTGAATCAGATGGTTGTCGAGATATATTAATGTCATCATGTTCATAAGTATGATGAAGCTGAGGTGTATCAATATCTTAAGGCTTATTTTCAGCGATAATATCAGTTGACGAAATGGCCAATACCAAGGGCTTAGTAGGTGCAAGCATATTTGCCACTATTTGTTTGAAAATGGATTCATGTTTTGAGAACATACCTGAACTAATGAATGAGGATCTTCTACCAACTGGTTAGCAGGTTGAATATGCGTTTTTGGTGGACGGTCATGCATCTGATATTCAGAATTCCACAGCTCAGAATGAGCCTTGAAGTAGTATGAGAAGTTACACTAATAAAGATGCACTAGGAGTATGATGGGATGTTTTTACATTTTACTTTTTGTCAATGCCCAAAGGATGGGGACCCAATCCATATCTTATTAAAATGAGATCTAATGTCTAATTCCATCAAAATATAAGCCACATAAGACCTAGAAAGACTGGCTATCGTGATATTTGCCTGCGAAGGTTTTCCAAAAATAGGAGCCACGACTGGTTGAAGTAACACATATAAGGAAACGAAAGTGAAATCCAAATAGGATTATCATGTGCTTTCATAGAGCTATTATAATGGGGGACCATTTTAGATTCTCATTGGGAAGCTATTGATATAATATGAGATTCTGAGAGAAGTTATGCGTAATGCACTTTAAAGGAAGGTCTCATGATGATGGAGCTCAAAGGACCCATTATAGATGACCCATAGAATATTTGCTGACAATTGAGAGGGTGAGTTGCTTATTAAGTATATAAATCTCCTTACAAATGAAGAGGAGAGCGGAGTTGCTAAGGTGAAAGCTATTTTGTTAGTGTTGTTGAAGCATTTTGAAAAAAAAAAGTTATTGGACGGATAGGGTTGAAAACTAGCAAACACGAACAAAATTAATAAATGCTTGTAGGGGCTGCGTGGCAGAAGGTTCATAAATCGCCGGATATAATAAAAGAGGAGAGATCTTAAAAAAGTCAGTGGCCGCCTATGATGGGGGTGGCAACTTCACTAGGTGGTCAACCAAAATCATGGGAGTAGTCAATGCGGGAGTTGCTATCTGATGAGATTCCGATGCATGATGAGGAACTAAAGAAATTGGAATGACAAAAGATCCCCCTATAGGACCAACATAAGAGACAAGCACGATAATGAATGTGAGAGAAAAACACATTCCACATCCTATGAAAAAACTGAAGGTAACAGTAGAACAAGTGCCGTCGTCAGTGCCAGAGGTACCAACAACAAATGAGATGCTGACACCTTATGACTTTAGCATCAGTGACAACCCACATTGAGCCGCCAAAATCCGGTGGGAGAGAATGGAAGGTGATCCATAATCCACCACTTTAGAGACGTGAACCACATGCATGCATGAGATGAAAAGCTAGGAGTGCTTGATGAAACCAATGCAATCATGGAACACTCTTGCTGAACAACATACTTGCATGTGGGAGTGCACACTGACATTGCAATAAGGAGACACGTGCTATGTAAAGGCCACATGAGGCATTGTGATGGATGCGGGGGTTCGCTTATGCCGGAGATGAGGATGGCTTGCAACAGACTCGCCTGGTCTGATGCCTAGTGGATGTTTGAGCCAGCACTAAGGTAGTTGCCTGACATTTTTGCCAGAAAATGTTAGATTGCAAGTTCGGTAGATTTGTGAGTTATCCATGAGCTGTCTTAAACATTGAAGATCTTTCGGGGCGCGTCAGTGGCTTCTAATGCTTCTCGGTTTGGCTATTAAGCACTATTCTAAATCTTTGATTGGGACAGGGTCATCACTATTTAATGGTGCTTGATTATTCAGCTCTCGTTGTGTACTTGATCTTTTCTTAATCATTTCATTCATAATTGCAAGTTTTTTTTGCAATAACTTAACTGCTTAAAATTTCTTTTCTTTTTTGAGGTTTCTTTTTCTAGCTCTCATATTTGCCTAGTGTATTTGTCTGGTAGGAATACTGTGTAAAGATGGACTTGTTTCTTCCTAGACTACATTGTTTTTCCAACTGAAGTATGTGCCCAATTTTGTACTCTTTTTTATGTTGATCAAGGTTGCACAAAATTTTTTTTCTATTTATTGGTGATAATCAATAAAAAATTGAATACATGGATGTCGGCCGTTTTAATTTTGATTCGAAAAAATATTGAAAAGTATGAAAATAGTTTTGATATGAATATGATTTTTAAAAGTAACATTTTGATTTAAAAATAGGTGAGACCAAACGAGTCTCACATTTTGAATAGTTTGGGTGGCTAAGCACGATACAACAAGTAATACACTTATCCTGAAGAATAAACTTATCACCTGTAGTAGGCTCAATCACCTAAACTAAAGAATTTATGACATCTGTTTGGTTTGCGAAATATTTTATATAAGACCAACAAGTTCTCCCACCTAATATAAAAATTAGATAGAGTTTATTTTACTTGGGTTCCAAGTTCCCTATAGAGGCAAGCCCTATAGTTAATTACATCTTAAATGACTGTGGTCACTTAAGAAAACTCTCGATTAAGATCAGTGATTTTACTTTCCAGATTTCAAAGTTTAGGTTTTCATGATTGGACATGAGAAAATTAAATGGGAATGACTCAAAATAGGAACAATCTTCTTAAAGAATTCAAAGGAATGAATAGTAAGAGACTTCACAGATCCAGAAGAAACCCCGGGATGTTTAACTATCCTAATGTTCGTTTTTATGTCTTTGAAGTGATGTTGTTTAATGTTTAATCCTGCAATTTATTTAGAATTCAGGACTTGTATTCGCACGATATCTGATCTTAAAAAGATAGGAGGATTTACACCGTACCGAACGGTAACTTCAGAATCTTAAAATTGTTAGGACTTATAATTGCACAACAGAGTTATGCAAAAGCCTAAAGGTGAGGTATGAGGGTTTATGTTGCACCAGGCAAACCACCTTGAAGTCCTAAGGGTTGTTATTTAAGCTAAGGAAAGTGTATGGTGTTGTGCATTTAGTTTTGTTGTCGCTTTTCTAAATATCCTCGTGCTACCCAAAGTATTTGCTTCAGACTCCTCGTCATAGCACCTCCAGGTTTAGTTTTAGTTTTGAAAATGCACCTAGCCACTAGATTATCCTATACTAAGGCATAGTACAAAAACTAAGTAGTAAAACATGCAGTGTGAAAGAAAAACAACAATATACTGTACAGTAAATAAGAAGAACAGTATAACATGCTTATAAAAAAAAACACTGTAATGTAAATCAAACATGTATACCTTGGAGACTCGTTGCTCCTTTAAATTTAGCTAGTATGCGCTGTGTAAACAGGAGAAAACATGACCTAAAAAAAAATCGAGAAAAACCGATAAATCGTAGGAAAAAGACAAACAAATAAAAAAATACAATATCACATATAAATGACCAAGAATAGGTATACCCAATTGCCAGGAGGGTCTGAGTGTAAGATTCAAACTCAAATCCCGGAGTCACATAACAGCCCTTAACTGGTCGTACATAAGACGATGGTTTTGAAACCATAAATACTAGACATCACAGAAAAATAAAAAGTGTTTTGAAATTTCTAAAATGGTGGGTACCAATTTCTAGTTTTCTAAGATGGTCAATAGGAACTCCTAGAGTTATATCCTAAGACCCTAAAAAAAAGAAATGACCTAAAACATGAGGTCAACAAATGGACCCCCAATAAGTGTGGTGTGCTGAACAAGTACACCGCGCATATTGGTGTTGACAAAATGGATCAACAAACCATGGAATGTTCAAGTAGACTGATCAAAGATCGAATTTGGTATGAAATTGAATTTGAGTTGGGTTACCAATCGGGAACCCACAACTCGAGAAAGATTTTGTGGATGAATGAGTTGGGCCCTCCGCTGGAGAGCTCCCAACCCAAAGACAAGAGTGCCCAAAAGATTTTTAAATGTTTCTGCTGGGGATGGAAGGATTCGTCATATGTTTGCGTTGTTTGATTGTTTTGTTATCTTGTTCTACAGAGATTGTTATAATTGCAACGAGTGTTGTGGTTGAAAGGGGTTTTGAGAAAATATTAGGATTGAAACTATCCTAACTGTGCAAATATGTTGAGAAAGGATCAGTGTTAAATCTCTCCCAAATGTGCTGAGTAAGAATAGGACTAAGCCTAGCCCAAATGTGCTGAGAAGGAATAGGATTGAACCTATCTCAAATGTGTTGAGAAAGAATAGAATTGAACCTATCTCAAATGTGCTGAGTGCTGAGAAAGAATAGGACTAAGCCTATCCCAAATGTGCTGAGAAAGAATATGATTGAAGCTATCTCAAATGTGCTGAGTGCTAAGAAAGAATAGGATTGAACCTATCTCAAATGTGTTAAGTGCTGAGTGCTGAGTGTTGAGAAAGGATAGGACTAAACCTATCCCAAATGTGTCGAGTGTCGAGTGTCGAGTGCTGAGTGCTAAGAAATGATTGGGATTGAACATATCCCAAATGTGCTGAGTGCTGAGAAAGGATATGACTAAACCTGTCCCAAATGTGTTGAGTTCTGAGTGCTGAGTGCTGAGAAAGGATTGGGACTGAACATATCCCAAATGTGTTGAGTGCTGAGAAAGGATATGACTAAACCTATCCCAAATGTGTGGAGTGTTGAGTGCTGAGTGCTGAGTGCTGAGTGCTGAGTGCTGAGAAAGTATTGGGATTGAACATATCCCAAATGTGCTGAGTGTTGAGTGCTGAGAAAGGATTGGGGAAAGTATTGGGATTGAACATATCCCAAATGTGTTGAGTGCTGAGTGCTGAGAAAGGATTGGGATTGAACATATCCCAAATGTTCTGAATGTTGAGATTCCTGAAGTGTGGCAGTGCGGAGCTTGCGAAGTGGGATGAATGACGAAATTTGTAGAAGTTGTGAAGTGGTTGAATTTATGAAATTGTGATGATTGCGGAGCTTTGCAGGGATTGTTTGAAATTCACAGGAGTTTATGAGGGTGCAGAGGTGCTACGAAATTATGCAGATTTGCGGAGGTTTGTGAGTTTTCTTTTTGTTGCATTGTTGCTAGGATTTGGGCCTAGTTCTGAACAAGCGTGACATCTGTGCTTCTAAGGACAAGGCTTTGTCTT
>NEWO01000018.1:13005-29513 GCA_003013225.1 Phalaenopsis aphrodite
GGAAATTAAAAGGTCATGATATCCCGAGTCAATTACTCGTATTTCGACCACACTGTTTAATTTTGAAATCTACTTAGGACCCAGTCTGAATTCTTTAAAGTGGATGACTCAATTATTAGGGCATTAATTTCATTCTCCCCTGAAGCCATAGTTTCTTTCACAATGTTGGAATTATTATTTTTGGTTACTCCTTTCTCGATTGTCCTTTGATGAACTTTGAATGTTTTGCTAACAGTGCTTTCCAAATATTGAACAATTCTGAAAAAAAAAAACAAGTTCTTTCATTATTTTATTTCGGTGGGAGGGAAGTTACAGACAAACATTGATATTACTAACATCCCTTTCGATAACAATAGTACAATAGCAATTACAAGACGTTCCATCCTTTATTTAGCTGCATCAAAGTCAATCAGAACATTGAGATCGAATATTGATAGAACCTTTTTCAGGTTCTCTTCAAATACTCTTTCGGGATCACTATGCTCCCATTCTTAAAGTTCTTCTCGAGCCACTCTTTAAAACTGATACAACTCTTTATGGTGTGCCCAAACAATATGTGGTAGGGGCAGTAGTTGGGACGGTCTTTCCTGTCGACCTCCTCTGGTTTCTTCGGCTCTGGCAACCTGAACTTGGGCTTCTTGAACAAAGTTCCAAACATCTTTTCCACTGCTTCATCCTTGAAGGAGTAAACTCTGCTCAACTGACCGACCATGTATGAACCCTGCACTTTGTCTGTGCGGTAGGTCCTCTGCTGACGTTGTGATTGATGGTACTGCTGATAGTCTTGTTGAGGTTGTTCTACCTAAATCTGCATTGGTTGCTTGCCTTTGTCAACAGCTGCAACCGTCCCAGACTTTTTCTCAAACGCCTTCATTGGCTTTGATTTCTCAGTTTTCTCTGGAAATCCGAACTACTTAACATCTTCTTGCAAACTTGCGGCTTTGCTTATTAGCTTTTCAAATGTTTTAATAGTAAATCCTTTAAGCATGAAGACTATCAGACCATGTATGCTTTTAAGCAAAATTCCAATTGCATGCTGCTCTTGTAATTGTGGCTTGCACTTCATGCTTAAGTTTCTCCATCGCAGAATGTAGTCAACCAGAGTCTCATTTAGTTTCTGTCGCTCGACCACAAGATCACCAATGATGATATGATGCTGAGCTTCAACAAACCTCTTGATAAATAAGTCTTTTATTTTTGCGAAAGTCGTAACTGAATCATTAGGCAATTCAACGTACCAATCAAAGATAACCCCCGAAAGACTATTCACGAACTGACGGCAGAGTAATGCATCACTACCCCCCGCGTTGCAGGAACTTGCCCGGAAGTGTCCAATATGTTGACGAGGGTTTCCTGTTCCATCGAATATTTTTAAAGATTGGCGACACAAAGCTCTTTGGATATTGAATCAAATTGAACTCTTCTAGTTACAGTCTTCCTCTTAAAGTTGACGTTCCTCCCTTAGATTGAGCTAAAGCCTTTTGCACCTGTGCTTCCACTAGTTGCTGGATATTCTTTTCTGGTACCAAAATTTGAACTGGCTCCTTTTCTGGTGGATTATTCTGCTAAAAGGACCGGGGTCGTTTCTTCATTCTGAAATAGGTACAACTTCCGCTCGATTCACTTCTGGGAAATAGTTAATGGAGATTGTGGCTGACTTTGCAATGTAGCGACGACAACCATCGTCTCCTCCAACTTTTTCACCATCTCAGTCATTTGCTCATCTCGTATTTGAATTTCCCTTCGCAATTCATCATGGGTGCTTGCCTCTGTAGGCTGTAGAGCATCACGTGATGATGAAGAGGTTTGGGTTTCAACAACGAGAATGTCTGCAGACCCTTCTTCCACACTATTCATCAAATTAAAATCTTCACTTTCATCATTCTTTCGCTCTGCGATATCAAGTCTAAGTTTCTCCAGTGTTCTTTCAATTGAGTTTCCTTTAATCACTTTAAGATCAACTGGTGGACCCTGGCGGACTTTTGTACTTGTGTTAGATTCTGGTGTGACAACTTCTATTTTGGACTTGGGCACTTTCTTGGGGTGAGAGCTTCTTGCACTTGCTGATGGCAACTGACTAGCGCCCTTAGGTCTCCAAACCTTCCCTTGAAGTACTGACGACCGGAGACGGGGTGTCTCGTTGATGACATCAATACGGCGAAGGGAAGTGGCTCCCCTAGTTCGCAGATTAGATGCAACAGTAGACAATCTCTTACCACCCGCTAAGGGCGATGATCTTGATCCTGATCGTAGTTTATTTGATTTTTGTTTTGTGGCATTGAATCTAGTAGTAGCGACATCGGTAATTATTCGATCCTCCAGCCGGAGCTTGGCAGAAATACGTGGTGGTGGCACCTCTTTGGCCCTCTTGATGGGTCTACGAGGTTGTCGAATAGAGTCACATTCATCCAATATCCGCCTCTTCATTTGAGGGGACACAACACAACCCATCCTTCTTAAGATCTCAGCAAGTGAGCAGTTCTCCTTTTGTGCTATACTTTCAAAGAAGAAACAAATTTGGGTAAGAGACTCGGAATTTTTTCTCTTTTCACCCTGATGGCGAGGCAGTGACGGTAATTTAGTGGCAATCTTATGAATACTTTCTTTTTCGTTAGTGACAGACAGAGGATGAAACCTACTCCCTTCAAGGTGAGGTGAGGTTTCCATCGACTCAATTTTCAGTAGAGAAGTTATCTTTGTTGAGGCTGGTTTGACTGCTTGTGCTCTTTGAGCCCTCAATTCTCTCCTCCTGCGGTTCCTTCTCTGGGAACACGTTAGTAGCGTAGACTTAGAGGAAGAGCCAATTTCGAATGCAGAGTACAGAGGGGCAAAAACATTCATCGAATCGTCTTCATACAAAATTTCCTTTCCTTTAGTTGACAAAAAGGCTGGTGCAGTGACGGTGAACCCAATAGATGAAGCTGTAACGATCCTGGCGGCAATAGGAACCTTGCTAGCAACAGCGAGAGCGTCACTGATCTTCTTCTTCTTGAGGGAAGGGAAATCATGGTCACTGCTTAAGTCGAACCTAGAGGACGGTTCCTGAATATTTGAAGCACCCATTTTCTTTATCACATGAGCTGTTTTTCCAAGTAGTACTTCAAATCCCTCAAGTTCAGACTTAAACTGAATCGTAGAAGCAATGTGACGGGCATTCTTATCGGTGGGCATGTTGAACAGGAAAGTCAAACTTGGCGACGACATTACTCATATCAATTGTAGATTTTCGAGTGTTAATATTGTTCAAGACCTCGCAAGCTCAACATAGAAGCTGAAATTAACACAATTGCCTACTGAAATGGGTACTCTTTTAAAATTTATCCATGTGAATTTTGTCATAAATTTTGTGATTTGTTTTGCTTTGGTATTGGGTTTTGAGATTTCAAAATTGTCGAGGAAAGTTGAAAGGGAACTTGATGTGACTCGAAAGAAGGACAAACAAATTTCAGAAGAGAAGTGAAGCGATTATGAGGCAATTATGAGGCATAGGAGCTAGCCCAAAATAGGAAATGATCAATTCCACATTTGACCCACTCCAACCTTGACACACCACACCTACTAGGGGTCCACCTCACTAAACCTTAGGAATTCCTGAACCTCTTCTGCTTAACGATGGTTAATTAGACAACACTGGAATCCAAGATGAGTTGACTATACTAACTCAAGGAAGAAATGAGCACAGTAAATCAACAGAAGAACGGTAGTCTGGCCCATGAGGGACATGGACACACTATCGCTGTTTGAAAAGAAAATCACCTGATCAAAAATGGAGAGAGGAACTCATCCCCAGCGGAGTCGCCAGAATTTGTCGGTCGTTTTAATTTTGATTTGAAAAAATATTGGAAAGTATGAAAATAGTTTTGATATGAATATGATTTTTGAAAGTAACATTTTGATTTAAAAATAGGTGAGATCAAATGAGTTTCACATTTTGAATAGTTTGAGTGACTAAGCGCGTACCACAAGTAATGCACTTATCCCGAAGAATAAACATATCCCCTGTAGTAGGCTCAATCACCTAAACTAAAATATTTGTGACATCCGTTTGATCTGCGAAATATTTTATATAAGGCCAACAAGTTCACATACCTAATATAAATATTAGATAGGGTTTATTTTACCTGGGTTCCAAGTTCTCTATAGAGACAAATCCCTATAGTTAATTACATCTTAAATGAACGTAGTCACTTAAGAAAACTCTCGATTAAGATCAATGGTTTTACTTTCTAGATTTCAAAGTTTAAGTTTCCACGATTGGACATGAGAAAATCAAATGAAAATGACTCAAAATAGGAACAATTATCTTAAGGAATTCAAATGAATGAATAATATGAGACATCACAGATCTAGGAGAAACCCCGAGGATGCCTCAGCTATCCTAATATTCGGTTTTATGTCTTTGAAGTGATGTTGTTTAATATTTAATATTGCAATTTATTTAGAATTCATGACTTATATTCGCACGATATCTGATTGTGCAAATAGCCTAAAAAGATAGAAGGATTTACACCGTACCGGACGGTAACCTCGGAATCTTAAAAGTGTTAGGACTTATAATTGCACAACAGAGTTATGCAAAAGCCTAAAGATGAGGTATGAGGGTTTATGCTGCACAAAGCAAGCCATCTCAAATTCTTAAGGGTTGTTATTTAGACTAAGGAAAGTGTATAGTATTGTGCATTTAGTTTTGTTGTCGCTTTTCTGAATATCCTCGTCGTGCTGTCCACGGTATTTGCTCCATGCTCCTAGTCGTAGCACCTCTAGGTTTTATTTTAGTTTTGAAAATGCACATAACAACTAGATTATCCTATACTAAGGTATAGTACAAAAACTAAGCAGTAAAACATGCAGTGTGAAAGAAAAGTAACAATATACTGTATAGTAAAGAAGAAAAATATTATAACATGCTTATAAAAGAAAACACTATAATGTAAATCAAACCTGTATACTTGGGAGACTCGTTGTTCCTTTTAAGTTTAGCTAGTATGCACTATGTAAACAGGAGAAAATATGACCTAAAAAAAAACTCGAGAAAAACCGACAAATCGTAAGAAAAAGACAAAAATAAAACAAAATACAATATCACATTTAAATGACCAAGAATATGAGATTTATATGTGATATTAGGAATGTTCTCAATTGCGAGGAAGGTTTGAGTGTAAGATTCAAGCTCGAATCCCAGAGTCACACAATAACCCTTAACCGCTCGTATATAAGACGATGGTTTTGAGATCATAAATGCTAGACATCACAGAAAAATAAAAAGTGTTTTGGAATTTTTAAAATGGTGGGTACCAATTTTTAGTTTTCTAAGATGGTCAATAGGAACTCCTAGAGCTAGATCCTAAGACCCTAAAAAATAAAAATGACCTAAAAAATGAGGTCAACAATGGAATGTAATTTTAGTAGTAGTAGCTCTAGTGACAGACTTGTAACTATATGGTTGATCAAATTATTAAAAAGTGCGAACGCTTTAGATATCTTAGGTCTATTGTTTAAAGTGATAGTGATATAGATGGGGATGTTATTTGTAGAATTCAAGTTTGTTGGTTGAAGTGGAGGAATGCTTTCGGCCTATTGTGTGATAGAAAAGTACCGCGTAGACTTAAAGGAAAATTTATTAGATGGTGGTGAGACTTGCAATGCTCTATGGCATTGAATGTTGGTCTTTAACAGAGAAGCATTATTCTAAGTTAAGTGTTGCGGAGATGAGAATGCTTGGGTGGATGAGTGGCTTTACACTTGGAGACAAAATGTGAAATGATTATACCTGTGATAGGGTTGGTGTAGCTCCAATGGCAAACAAGATTAGATAGAGTCGTCTTAGATAGTTTGGTCACATTAAACGTTGACCATCTGATGATTCAGTTAGGAGAATAGACGTTTTAGATTCGACTTANGATGAGTTGACTATACTAACTCAAGGAAGAAATGAGCACAGTAAATCAACAGAAGAACGGTAGTCTGGCCCATGAGGGACATGGACACACTATCGATGTTTGAAAAGAAAATCACCTGATCATAGATGGAGAGAGGAACTCATCCCCAGCGGATTTGCCAAAATTTGTCGGCCGTTTTAATTTTGATTTGAAAAAATATTAGAAAGTATGAAAATAATTTTGATATGAATATAATTTTTGAAAGTAACATTTTGATTTAAAAATAGGTGAGACCAAACGAGTTTCACATTTTGAATAGTTTGAGTGACTAAGCACGATACCACAAGTAATATACTTATCCCGAGGAATAAACATATCCCCTATAGTAGGCTCAATCACCTAAACTAAAAAATTTGTGACATCCGTTTGATCTGCGAAATATTTTATATAAGGCCAACAAGTTCCCATACCTAATATAAAGATTAGATAGGATTTATTTTACCTGGATTCCAAGTTCCCTATAGAGGCAAATCCCTATAGTTAATTACATCTTAAATGAACGTGGTCACTTAAAAAAACTCTCGATTAAGATCAGTGGTTTTACTTTCCAGATTTCAAAGTTTAAGTTTCCACGATTGGACATGAGAAAATCAAATGAAAATGACTCAAAATAGGAACAATTATCTTAAGAAATTCAAATGAATGAATAATATGAGACTTCACAGATCTAGGAGAAACCCCGAGGATGCCTCAACTATTCTAATATTCGGTTTTATGTCTTTGAAGTGATGTTGTTTAAAATTCAATCTTGCAATTTATTTAGAATTCATGACTTATATTCGCATGATATCTGATTGTGCAAATAGTCTAAAAAGATATAAGGATTTACACCGTACCGGACGGTAACCTCAGAATCTTAAAAGTGTTAGAATTTATAATTGCACAACAGAGTTATGTAAAAACCTAAAGATGAGGTATGAGAGTTTATGCTGCACAAAGCAAGCCATCTCAAAGTCCTAAGGGTTGTTATTTAGACTAAAGAAAGTGTATGGTGTTGTGCATTTAGTTTTGTTGTCGCTTTTCTGAATATCCTCGTCGTGCTGCCCACGGTATTTGCTCCAAGCTCCTAGTCGTAGCACCTCCAGGTTTAATTTTAGTTTTGAAAATGCACCTAACAACTAGATTATCCTATACTAAGGTATAGTACAAAAACTAAGCAGTAAAACATGCAGTGTGAAATAAAAGTAACAATATACTGTACAGTAAAGAAGAAGAACATTATGACATGCTTATAAAAGAAAATACTGTAATGTAAATCAAACATGTATACCTGGGAGACTCGTTGTTCCTTTAAGTTTAGCTAGTATGCACTGTGTAAATAGGAGAAAATATGACCTAAAAAAAAACTCGAGAAAAACCGACAAATTGTAAGAAAAAGACAGACAAATAAAACAAAATACAATATCACATATAAAGGACCAAAAATAGGAGATTTATATGTGATATTAGGAATCTTCTCAATTCCCAGGAAGGTCTGAGTGTAAGATTCAAGCTCGAATCCCAAAGTCACACAATAGCCCTTAACCGCTCGTACATAAGACGATGGTTTTGAGATCATAAATGCTAGACATCACAGAAAAATAAAAAGTGTTTTGGAATTTCTAAAATGGTGGGTACCAATTTTTATTTTTCTAAGATGGTCAATAGGAACTCCTAGAGCTAGATCCTAAGACCCTAAAAAATAGAAATGACCTAAAAAATGAGGTCAACAATGGAATGTAATTTTAGTAGTAGTAGCTTTAGTGACGGACTTGTAACTATATGGTTGATCAAATTATTAAAAAGTGCGAACGCTTTAGATATCTTGGGTTTATTGTTTAAAGTGATAGTGATATAGATGGGGATGTTATTTGTAGAATTCAAGTTTGTTGGTTGAAGTGGAGGAATGCTTTGGGCCTATTGTGTGATAGAAAAGTACCGCTCAGACTGAAAGGAAAATTTATTAGATGGTGGTGAGATGCTCTATGGCATTGAATGTTGGTCTTTAACAGAGAAGCATTATTCTAAGTTAAGTGTTGCGGAGATGAGAATGCTTAGGTGGATGAGTGGCTTTACACTTGGAGACAAAATGTGAAATGATTATTCCTGTGATAGGGTTGGTGTAGCTCCAATGGCGAACAAGATTAGATAGAGTCGTCTTAGATAGTTTGGTCACATTAAACGTTGACCATCTGATGGTTCAGTTAGGAGAATAGACGTTTTAGATTCGACTTATGTTAAGAAAAAAGGTAAACCTTGAAAGACTTGGGCATATTGTATAAAAAATGATCTTAATTTATTAGAAGTAAATGAAAATATGACACTCAATAGGACGCAATGGAGAAAATAAGATTAGGTAGAGTCGTCTTAGATAGTTTGGTCACATTAAATGTCGACCATCTGATGATTCGGTTAGGAGAATAAATGTTTTAGATTCGACTTATGTTAAGAAAAAAGGTAAACTTAGAAAGACTTGGGCATCTCGTATAAAAAGCGATCTTAATTTATTAGAAGTAAATGAAAATATGACACTCAATAGGACGCAATGGAGAAAAAGAATTCATGTAGCCAACCCCACTTAGTGGGATAAAGTCTTGTTGTTGTTGTTGTTGATTGGTGATAATTTTAAATTATTAAGATGTGTATAAATTTGGAGTTATCTCTTACGCTCATATCCTACATATCAACTTGTAAGCTATTTGATACCTTTCACGTCATATTGGCAGTAATCTAATTATCTGAAAGGCTCAGGGCAGATAAATGTGCTAATATTTGTAGGTTTTTTCATACACTCAACTTTGCCTCTTCTCTCTCTTCCTGTTGCTTTTTTTTTTGTCATCTTTTTTTTTTCCCTTGTGCACCGTTTTCGGTGTCCTTAACTGTGACTATGATACAGATAACTACTCAATGTCAAAATCATGTTATTGCTCATAGAACTGAACCCTGTTTTGGCGCTTGATTTCCATTATTTCCTTGGACAATCTTTTTGAGGTTAGTCTCCACTTTTAGAGATAACATATAACAATCAAGGCAATAAAAAGGGGAAATTTTTTGAATTGGATTATTCAGTATGTTGTTTCTAGTGGGAGCCTAGCTCACTGGAGTATGCTGGGTTGCTATGTTTGACTCATACATTGAAGTTATTTATTTCTCTTTTTTTTTTTTTGTAGAAATTTGTGTTTCCTTAAACATCTCATAAAGTTCATTCTTTGCTACTTATATAACTAGCTTTTCACTTGCTTTGAAATTTACAATTGGATGGCTGGATGCTAAAGCCTAACCATTCAGGGCTGCTGCTTACACTCAGATGGAGAAATATATTGAAGCTATCGAAGATTGCTTGAAGTCCATTGAAATTGACCCAACTTACAGCAAGGCATACAGTCGCCTTGGTCTGGCTTATTATAATCGAGGAAATTATGCTGAAGCATTAGAGAAGGGCTTCTTAAGAGGTATCTTTATTTTTTTTATAGGATGCTCATGGAAGCTTGATGCAGCATGAAGTACTTTGCTTTAGGTATCTATTTCACTTGAAATTAATTTAGGGGTCATTGGAGATCACTTTTTATTTTATTTATGTTATTATATGAACTAAAAATAAGTTTGGTACCCTTTTTGTAAACTATTTCGTCTGTATTGTTTTGCTTTCGGTTGTGGAATTTGCTACTCTGTTCTACCATCCTTATAATACAAGGATTGCCGGCTAGTGAAAAATGATCAAATAAAGAGTTTATATATGGGCGTGTCCTGTTCAAGAACTCAGCATTTAGAAAATTTAGGTACTCATTTGGGTTGAAGATCAAAGAGAATAGTTTGAAATGGTATAGAAAGATATGATTACATTGTAATGATCTGTGGTATCATGTTATAATGGAATGATCAAGATGCAAGCATTTTTTAATATGATGTTTATAATCGATTTGCGAAGATAATGTAAACTAGAATTGACATCAGATGATATTATCTGAGTTTTAACATTGAAAAGCAATTTGTTGCCGCATTAGATGTGAGAATGTGATAATTTATATTGTAATAGAGTTTTTGCATTTTATTGCTTTGTGTTGTTTTTCATCATATATGCTGCCATCTTCTTAGGATAAGTTGAACAGACTGATGTGACTGCTTTATATTTGGCACTTCACAGAATGACTTTGTGACCCTAACTTGTTTTACATTTTTGCAGCTTTTCAGTTGGACCCGAATAATGAGTCTATCAAAGAAAACATCAGGGTACGGTGGAATTGAAAACAATTTAAGAATGTATATTTTCTTCTGCTGTTCCCTTTGATTAGTTGCATTCTACTGCTTGCTGCTCATTCTAATATTGTGGTTGCCTCTCAATGTAATTTATTTTTCATCAAAATTGCAGGCAGCCCAACAGAAACTGGTTGAAAGCTCAACATTTGGCACCGAACAGGTAATTATAATATATATATATATTTTTAAATTTAGGTGTCATCATTTCATCTTATTAATAGCATGTAATTCAGATTTGCAGCTGATGGTTTATTTTGTTTTCCCTATCATGAATATTCATGCTTGCAGTTCTTTTCTGATCATCTTTGTTTTACTGTGGTTTGTTTCATTTTAATTTTCTTAGAACACTGAGTCAAGACACGGGCAAGATTCAAATGCCAAAATGGGAGATTCTACCAGTAGTAACAGCTCTTTTGCGTCCTTTCCAATTACCTTTGACAGCTCTGCTATTCCTCCAGAACTTGTTAACGTAGTCAGGAATGTGGTCTCTGCTGCTACTCAGGGGAATCATGCCCAAACGGGCAACAACGTGGATCTCAATGAGCCTGAGGTAAAAGCAGATTTCAGTTATAGTGTACAATTTGTTCATGCTTGCGGGATAGTATTTTGATGCTTTTATGATGGTTGTGCTTGATTTTCTCTTCACACGATGTTCCAGAAACATTCCTTAAATCAACTGTTTCTCTAGTTTATCAATTATGATTTTCTAGTTAGAAATTTAGACTTCTCTATTGTACATGTAGAGCAATGATTCTACCACTTCAATAAGTGGTTGAAAGGATTTTTCTTATCAAATTAATTTGGAATGTTCCGTTACTCAACCACTTTTTTTTTAGGCGGCATTACATCATATGATATGTTGTTCTGTTCAAATAGAACTTTTAGCTTGGCGTGCTAACAGTAAAAAAATGGATAGTTGGTATACTTTAATGCGGCACATGTTTCCTACCTTTATTGTGGTTCTATCGTACTTTTATGTAAACTTGCATTAGTTGGTGATTTTATGCAGGCCCAACTCTCCCAACTCTAGGTTGTTTGGAAAAATTGTTTGAATTGCCATGAAATAGTTGTTCAGGCAGTTTCAAAAATGGTGAAACCTCATCCATGCATATGTTTTATGTATAAGTGGCAATTTTATTTGAAATTAAAAAATTGAAACTCGCTTAAATTTTGAATCAAATTCAAATTTTCTCAATAAAATGAATTGGGTTAGTGTTAGATATGACAAAATTTGTTGAAAAAACATGACATGGATCCTTTTGATTATTTTGTAAATGCTAGGGCGTCACTTGGAAGCGACACTCTGCGTCACTTGAATACAATGAAAAGTGTGCAAGGGACGTTACACCGGCGCATATGTGTAGTGTCAAATAAGTAAGAGTTCTCACATTACAGATGAATACGGGTAAAGATGTTTTTCCGTGAAACTAATATTAGTATAGGATCTTGGAATATAGTTACTCTCACAAGTAAATTAATGAAATTAGTTGATATTATGATTCATAGAAAGATAAATATCTCATATGTTCAAGAAACTAAATGGGTTGAAGAAAAGACTAAAGAGATTGATAGCTTATGTTTTAAACTTTGGTATTTAGGTAAAGTCGCACTAAAATTGGTGTAGATGTAATTATAGATAAGAGTTTGAAAGATAATGTTGTAAAAATTAATAGAATTGGAGATAGAATTATGACTCTTAAGACTACTGTTGATATTAAGATTTTTAAAATTATAAGTGCTTATGCTCCTCAAGTAGGTTTATATATAGGCTCTAAAGAAAAATTCTGGAATGACTTAGAAGATAATATAAATGATACTTCTTGAAGAAAGAATTTTTATTGAATGAGATTTAAATAGACACGTAGGTAGAGTAGTAGAAGATTTTAGAAACATTCATGATGATTACGATTTTGGAGTTATTAATGAAAAAGGTAGAGTCATATTAAATTTTGCTTTAGCGTATGATTTTGTTATTGTTAATACTTTATTCAAGAAAAGAGAAAATGGATAAGCTACGGCTTTGTCATTGCTTGTTCTTTTTCACCTTGTGGTACTGCAGATAAGACATCTTTATGTGTTTTGGAGCCCTTTTTACTGGGCAGTATATCAAACATGTAGGTCGTAGCCTCATGCGGTACTAGGGAGGAGTCCACTCCACAAAGCTGCAAATTCAGACGTATGTGTCCTTGACAGGTTGCAGCCTATCGCGTTTCTTCTTCCTTATTATAAAAGTCTTAAGAAAGGTGGAGTAATCCTAGGATGCCAAAGTGGGAAAAAAGCCTTGCCCCTTCCAAAATAGAATACGAGTATGACCGAAGGGACCAAAAGTCTCTCCGGAAACCATACCATACATATACCGGATTACACTCCTGGGAGTGTTGTAAGTTGATCTGTGTCGAGTTATTGAACAAGTCTACCTCAATGCTTTCCACGTATGTCACCTCTTATTCCCAAATTACTATTCAATTGGTCGTATTCTCCTAAGACATACATTAACCCTATTCATGAGCTATGGCGCTAAATGTTTTCCTTTAAAAGAGAAGCATAAAACTAAGTTAAGTATTGCCGAGATGAGACTGCTTAGGTATGAGTGTCTTTATATTTAGAGACAAAATTCAAAATGAATGTATCTGTGATAGGGTTAATGTTGCTCCAGTGACAAACAAAATTAGAGTCGTCTTAGATGGTTTGTCCACATTAAACGTCGATCATCTGATGATCCGCTTTGGAGAGTAGATGTTTTAAATTCGACTTATGTTAAGAAAGACAGAGGTAGATCTAGAAAAACTTCGACATATTGTATAAAAAATGATCTTAATTTATTAGAATTAAATGAAAATATGACACTCAATAGGACACAATGGAGAAAAAGGATTCATGTAGTCAACGCCAGTTAGTGGAATAAAGGTTTGTTATTGTTGTTGTTGTTGTGTTAGCCATGGCAAACTCATTCAAAGCAACATTAAAAACCGACCACCACCCAACCTGAACCTCACAACTACTCCTAAACCCCCACCTACATTCATAGAGTTTATCAGAGATTTTGAAAATAGTTTTTTATTCATCTTTTGATTGAATTATAATACATTGATAACTTTTTTAAAAATTAATTAAAAAAAAATTGCCCTTGAGATTAAATTCAATATATTTTCTTAGTTGATAAGTACGAAATTTATACTTTACATGTGAAGTAATAATTAATTCTGACAATATATATTACATTAAGCATTGCTTCACATGTAACAGGCACTAGCAAGGCATAAAAATTTTTCTTCTTCATGGTTACAAATCATACAATTTTATTGTTGAAGTTAGAGAAGCAGAAAATACAAATGTTTCAGAACAAGAGTCATAAATAATATTTATCCTTAGTAGTAGGGTTTTCTATAATAATGAATTGAAGCTTAGATCCTTTCTTTGGAGTGGGCTTGGGTCGTAGATCATATTTGCTCATATGAGATGTTATGGTGGGTGCTTTTTTCATAGATTTGACAAAGAATTCAATTTTATTTTTATTATAATTGAAAGCAAAAATATATATAATTGGCCACATTTAAGTCATACGTGTCGCGTACCCGGTCTGTTAGTTGACATCCACAGTATAAGACCTCTTAGGTCGGGGGTTCAAATCCCCTCTGGCATAGTTTGGCCTTAAGGAGGTAGTACTTGAATTATTAGGCACATTAGAGATGACTGGAGGTTTGTATAATAGCCTCTGGACATTCTTTTTTTTAAAAAAAAAAAAGGTCATACAAGTAAGGTTAACCTAATAAAATGTTAAAAATATCCATGCGGAGGACATTGCACTTGGTTTGGTATTCTCAATTGTCAATCTTTACGGGGATAAGATACTTGTGATGGGCAGAGATGTATAGTTAACCCAATTGATATGAACATATTTGGGGTGAGGGTTCTGTCTTGAGATTAACTTTAATATGGTGTTGGTTAAGATAAAATCAATTGCATTTTTTCCATTTATAATTAACATGCACATTTTCTCATTGCAAATAACATACATGCTAAAATGTTACTTATCCAATCTTCTATTTCAATTTTTGGTTGCAATTAAACATTTCGTCACATAGATTGAAGTGTCATTTATGAATTTTAGATATTCATAAAAAGGATTGTTTTTATAAAGCTTTTCTACATCATGATCTATGAGATTCCGAATTTCTTCTAAGACGAAGATCTGAATTTTACCTTGGCTTTGCATATGATTCTTTTTATGACATTTTAGATAAATTATTTCCTTGTTGCTTTTATCTCCCATCAGTAGAAATTTTGGGCAAATGTCTTGGGCTAGTAGTTGGAGTGTGTCTAATGGTAGACCTACGAGATGAAGTTGAGGAGTTTATCTTTTCCATCTTGAAAGAGAAACATTTTTTTTTTAATTTTCTACTAATAAAAGCCTAATAGACTTCTTTTAGTATTTGGGCATAAAATAACCTTTTTTTTTATGTTCACCCTAAGTTTATTAATAAATTTATTAGCTAATTTCCCATCATTTTCGGTACAATCAGTTATAATAATTATATTTTAGAAGTGTTTAAATATTTAGTTAATGGGATACTATCTTATTTTAAAATCAATAATTGCTATGCAACTTCTTGTCATGTTAATTATGATAATTTTTTATTCTAAACATTTCTTGCATTTCAATTTAGATATTAGTCATCCTTCTTGACCTATGTTCTTTGGTTAAGATATTGGTCCATTAAATTATTCTTTGTTTACTCAGTTTTATTTTGACAAATCAACTTATTGGTAGTTTTATTTTGACAAATCAACTTATTGGTTGTTATCCATCCTATATTAATAGTAAAAATCCTTCATTTGGACTAACTAATCAAAAAATCTATTGGGATATTGGTTGTCATCATAGGCGGCAGCTCCAAGTTTATCATTTGGACTTGCTCAGTTTTATTTTGACAAATCAACTTATTGGTTGTTATCCATCCTATATTAATAGCAAAAATCGTTCATTTGGACTAACTAATCGAAAAATCTATTGGGATATTGGTTGTCATCATAGGCGGCAGCTCCAAGTTTAAATCTCTTAGAGGGAGCATTAAAATCATCAATCTTCCTATAAGGATGACATCTTCTCCCTTCGTTTCTAAGGTTAGACCGTCGTCTATGAGATTTTTCATGTTTATTATGTGTTTTATTTTTCACAAATAGTTTTTCCATTTTAGTACCATTTTTATTAATCCTAGGGTATAAGGAATCGACAATTTGATTCACGTTTTGATTTTAGTCTTAGAAAATTGATTTTGATGCCATGATATGATCTTGAAAATAAATGAAGAGAGAGATGAAAGAAAAAAAATTAAATATTAAAATATTTATGCATAAATGAATTAGAGTATTAGTGTAATAGTAATGATGTTGTTTAGTAAATTACTTAAGTATTAGTGTAATAGTGATGATGTTGTTTAATCATTGACAAACATATATTAGTAATCTCGATGAAGAATGACTCACTTAGCTAATTGAAGAGAGGCAATGAAGTAGTTACTAACACATGATACTGGACTTTTGCATGGGTTTTGGTGTGATGTTAAAAACGATCAATAACACAGTATAATATTTATGGAAATCATGACAAGTCAAATGAAAAGTGAGTGTGACTTAAGATTTAGAATTCATGACATAATCTAGAAAAAATGGTATTATATCTTTATACAAATTATTTATTCCTTAAAATGCTTTTAGCTATTCTTTTTCAGCCCAAAATAAAATTAAGCAAGCAAATGGAAACATGATAAAATTACAAAATAAAATTCATATTCATTTATAGAAACATGCCCAAATATCCATTTTTGGTGAAATTACAACTAATGAGAGATAACCTCAAGCTTTTGAGGTCTGCTTATCAAGATTCAAGCCATCTCAAATTGGTTTGAACCCAAATTTGAACATGATTCAAACCTATATATATAAAATTTGGGTCATTTACATGCCACACAGATTCTATGTATTTACATATCTGACACCTAAACAGTCACACTTAACCACAACACATTTTATACATTTACATTTCTAACCACACTAGATGGAATCACGGCATAAAAACTCGTCTTTCGTTACTATTCTTGAAGAAGCAAGTAGAGATTTTTTATTTTACTGAGTTTTTTTTTTGCTTGCATAAGAAAATCCAAAAGAGCATTTTGATGAAAATGCAGTGGGTGTAGAATTACTCATTTGGTATAGCAAAATAGCAATTGAGCCACCTTCATATTCAATCATATTCCACCGCATACCAGCAGATGATAATGGAAAAGAATTGGGTTAAAATATCCTAGTGATATATATGATCAAGTGGTATTT
>NEWO01000018.1:34144-71691 GCA_003013225.1 Phalaenopsis aphrodite
TTTGATTTTAATTTTCAGTTTTTAAAACTTTAATATTTGGTTTTCGGTTTTCGGTTTTATTTTAATTTTCATTTAACCTAAAAAATCGATATTTTATTAAAAAAATGTTATTATATTTTAATTTCATGTCAAATAAACTAAGAAAATTAAATTTTTTACTATATTTAATATTTGATTGAAATAAATAGAGGATTCATGAAATGAAATCAAATCAATATTATAGGGATAAGCTATGTAATTTGTAATGCATGTTCTTAGCTAAATTTAAGTTAGAAAGGAAACACATATGTGGATTGTCGCTTATCTCGCTGCCAAATTAGTGTAATTTAATCTTAATTGAGCCAAAAGATATTCTAGATTTAACCTTTTTCAATTTGATAAATCTAAATCCGGAGTGTAGCCAAACACCCCCCCTAGAAATATTGTAGAATTGAGGTGCTAGAGATTTTAAGGTGACAAAGTATGTGAATTTAAAGTTTAGGTATGTATGTAAACCCCCCTTAAAAAACATAATAATAGCAAACAAACTCACAGTAATTAATAGCAATTGTTCTTCCATTGCAGTCCGGGGTCTGTCTAACATGATGAAACCACATACTTGGCCTGCATTTTAAGAAAAAAATGAATGAATTTTATTAAAGATCCTTTCTTTCATTAAATATTTAAGGGGAATTTGCACACACAGCACACAATTGTTATGCATTTATCTGTCTCACACTCAAACTCTCAATTTGAAAATCAAGCTCCCAATTTATCTTTGTCATCACTATATAAGAGTAAAATTAACATTTTTATCCATAAGTAAGGTGTTCGTTTTGCAAAAATGAGAATTTTATAAGGATTGGGTGCTATGTATATAAATTTCTGAATAGTTTTAAATCTCTTCATTTCAGTTTTTACAAATTTTTTTTTTTTTTCTGAATGAAATCAATGAGGCTGAACCCAAAGGAAAACGAGAAGAAAGGAAGAGATGGCAAGTGGCTTACAGATAAAGAATCTCTCCAGCCTTGATGGTGCACTCTAATGGTTTGGGGCCATTGAAGTAGAGAGGAAAGGAAGCCATTTGCCTCAGCATGGCCTCACGCGATGATGGAAATGGGTCGACACTGCACCATGGCACCTGTCTCTCTGGGCATTCCAGCTCCAAAATCAATTCACCATTCTCCTGCGATCTTCAACAGTACTCGCAGAAATCAGTTTACTAACTTCGGTCACATGAATGGGAAAAGAAAGGATGGAGTAACAGGGGACTCACAGGAGAGGCGATGTACCGAGCAGCGGGATAAGAGCGGATGTACAGGCGATGGAGATCTGTTGGGGGGAAGAGAAGAAAATGCTTCTCACCAGTGATGACGACATAGAGATTCTCGTAATGGTCCTTGTGGAAAGAGGTTTGGGAGAGGGAGTTTCCGATCCAGAGATTGATTGCCTCAGGGAAGCAGCCGAATGCCTCGGTAGCCCATGAGATGTGGGGTTCAACATCCGCCGCTAGGGCGGAGTACTCCCCACGGAAGCAATCGTTCTGCTGCTGCGCGTAGGCCACGGGAGCCGTGGGGGAGGAGGGTGGAGATGAGATCAGCCGGAGGGCTTCCGGGAATGGAGTCTGCTGGACGAAAGGGGTTGCGAAGCAGAGGCGATCTTCTTCCGATTCCGAACTTGATTTGGGGAGGGGGACGAGGGAGTCGGCTCGTCCGTTGGGGGTTAGGTGGAGCGAAACGATCTGGGAACGGAGGGTGTTGCAGAGATAGTCGTCGTCGATCCAGAGTGAGCGGGCAATGGCAGGCCAGTGGGCGGTGGCCGACGGGGAGATTATGCAGGGCATGTTAGGAGAGACATGGTCTCTGAGGAATTGCAAAGGAGAAGGAGCTGAATCATGGCGGTGGAGTTCGCCGGAGACGCCGAGACCTAGTTCCCTCATCTCCCCCCATAGTCTCCTTAGGGCATCGGCCGCCATTGTTTTTCTAGGGTAATCAATTACACTAAAGAATCAATACATATTGTTTTTGATGAAACCAACATCATTCATTACAAATGATGTTGGTGATGATGAAATTGATGAGGAAGTTCAAAATATTAACTTAAATGATCTTAGAAATGATAAAATTAATATTTTAAATAATTTTCCTAAATATCTTATCTAATCTCATATAAAGTAGTCATGAAAATTCATATAATTGATTTAAAAAAATTAAAATTAAGTAGAAAATCCGAGTTGTTTAGGGTCCGTTTGGGGCCGCTTTTTTGCGGTTTCGCGGTCCGCAATCGCGAAAAAATATTGTTTGGCTCGCAGCGTCGCGGCAGAGCGAAGCTAAAGCCGGAGAAAAGCGGGAAGCTGGAATCACCCTGCGGCACAGCTTTTTCATCTCTGAAGGATCTTTTTGCCCTCGGGCAAAAAACCCTCTTTCCCCCCTTGTCTTCGCGCCTTCTTCCTCCTCGACCGATACCGAATCCCACGCCTGTTGTTCTTCCCACCCTCGTTGCCCGTTCTTCTTTCGGCCCTCCTCGCCATCTCGCCTCGCCGACCAGGACTGATTCGCAGAGCAGCTCCTGTTCTTCTTCCCCGCTCTTCTCCCTTGGTTGTCTCCCGTTCTCAGCGTGCCCCTTATTTAAAAGATACTGCTTCATTCCGCGAAGGTCAAAGGAGAGCGCCAAGTAGGGCCATTATGCCCTATTCTCCTCGCCGCCTGCCATGGACGCTGCCGCTGCCATCACCACTGCCAACATTGTCTACCTTTTGGCTGCAACTTCTGGAATTGTCCCGAGTATCCGCTTAGCCGACCAAGTAAGTAGGCGTTGCTCCTTCATTGATATGGGATAATAAAAGATTGCACGACCCTTCTCTGAATTATCTCTCCCTTTTCATACCGAGTTTATCTTTATTTTAATTCTAACATCTTCTCTTACAATAGGGTTCGAGGTGCTGCTTTGGTTGTACGCGAGGCTTAGGGTTGTTTGTGAACCAAAGAAAGGAGAGATTTGTGATGAATTGCGGTGGAGAACGCAAGAGGGACATGATCTCTTCTGCATTGGTTGAAGGAGTTGCTGATAGATTGGAAAGTTCCTCACTTGAAATGGGTAGGCCTTTTTATTGTTTAATCTGTTTTCTCGGATTTGATTATTTTTCTTTATTTGACCATCCAAAGATGATACTCTGTTGAACAGAAGATATGAACTTGGATTTATCATTTGGACGATATGCTTCCTCATGGCGACAAGGGTTCACTAGATGACTTAAATTTAGGATGTTGCATATAACATGTTTATTGATTAAAAGCTGTTTTAGCAAGTTGATTATTTATTTATTTTTTGATCTATAACCACATGAAGTTCTTTCTTTTTTTACTTGGTGAGAATTTATGGAATGTGCTGTTGTTTTTTTTTCTTATTGATGCTTGGCACTACTGTTTTTCCAAGCGTATGTGGGGTGTAACAGCATACAAGAAAATTTTTTGAGTTAGAAACAGAGTTATGTTTTAGCAAACAATCAGCGCAGGACATAAGAAGAACTTTTTAGAGCATTAGTTGTTTTATTGCTCATTCCATCCTTAGATGTGTGCTTTTTGTTGCATCATCTAATTCTACAAAAATATTTTATATTTGAATGCTAGCCATCGGCCACCGAAACGGGCCTTATGATTACACTAGAAGTGGAAATCCTACTAGAGATGTCTTACAAAGGTTTGTAAAAATTAGAAGTTCGGTCCGATTGTTCTATGCTTGTGAAGCTGCAGGTACAGTAACTGTAATATTGGTATACTATTGACTTGTATGTTTGCTGACAATCAGTCTTTTAGCAAAATTGGAGAAAGCTCATCGTGCATTTTGTTTCACTAGTGGAATGGCTGCTCTTTCTACCATCATTTCTCTTATTGCCTCTGGTAATTTTCTATAGATTGTGAGATTTAGTTTCTATTTAGGAAGCCAATAAAGCTTGCAAGTTATATATGATTTTTTAGGTGAAGAAATTGTTGTTGGAGAGGACATTTATGGTGGCTCTGACCGATTGCTCTCTCAAGTGGTCCCAAGGAAAGGCATTGTGGCCAAGTGAGTTGGAAACCTTTCAAAAAATGATTCATACAATAGCATTTTTGTACTGCAGTTAATTACTAGAATGGGGAGATGACATATATTATGATTGTATCCAACATGACAGGCGAGTTGATACATCTTATTTGCTTGAAGTGGCTTCTGTAATTGGATCAAAGACTAAGCTTGTTTGGTTGGAGAGTCCTACCAATCCTCGCATACAAATAACTGATATACTTGTAATCTTATTGCTTTTTAACTCAACTAAATTAACTCTTTATACGCGAAATAAGTATGATAAAGTTGCTTTCATGCCAAATGCAAAATTTAAATATCCTAGCTAATTTCTAGTGTTGTATACATTATGAATACCCATTTCATTGATTTCCTAATTTATGAGATTTCATTTGAATAATTTATTTTAGTTCTGTTAAATGTCAATGAGTATTTCCACTTCCCTTACATAATATTGCGCATTAACCTTACACACCTATGTACGCAAGTATAAAAGGTTAGTGAATCAAATTAAGCCGAGTGTTATTGCCTTCAAGCCTTTGCATTTTTTCTTAATCAAGTGGTGTTGAGCTTGAACATGGTAATATTTATATATTCTTATTCAAGCTTGTTTATTTATTTTTATTGAGTTTGAGCCATGCTTAAGCTTTAATTGGGCATAAAAAAATATATTTGCTGAGAATATAAACATGTAATTTTATTCTCTTACATGTGTTATTTATAACTTTCATCAAAATCTATACTAATTCACCCAATACTAGTTCCAGTACTTTTAGAAACAAAAATGTTAATGAAATATAAAATTGAAATTTAATTGAATAATTTGGCTATTTGCTCAATATGAACTTACATCATATTTATTTTTCTAGTAATATCTTCATTTTTAAAATGCATAGGATCATAAAGTTTGTACAACATATAAAATCAGTCATTATATAACCAACAAAACCATTATAAAATAAGTATTTAATCAAGTTATTTGTTAATCAACAAATGAAAATATTAATGAATGTAAGTGGTTGAGTCAATGTTCAATCTGATCTGTATGCTAAGCTTTTAAAATTATGCTCGATTTTGTTAAAATATGGTAATAAACACACATCATTTTTTTTTATTTAAACGAACATTGGATTATCATTGTGTGTGATAGTTTTTGGTGCTTGTTTCTATGCAGATTTAATGGAAGAATGCATGGTTCAGCACTGTGCATGCCAAAACTATTAAATTACTTTAGTGTACTCTTTTGGAAATGCCAGAACAATATGGCTGTATTGTGCTTGTTTAACACAAACTTGAACTTACACTGCAAAGCTGAATGGACTCGTTGAAAAGAACCAGTATATGCAAAATTTATGTGTAGAAGAATTTATTTTTACTTCATGATATTTCAACATTAAATATCATGACAAACTATTGTTTACTTTTGTTTCCATGTAAGTTTGTTTTTATTGTTATTGTACTGTGATTTTCTTTGTGATTAACTTTTTTTTTTGAAGAAGCTTCAGAAATGGTATCAATAACAGCAATTTTCAAAGTATGGTCAAGTTTCCTACCAAAGAAAAGTTCTTCAGCATTTTTGCATTTAAATTAATTAATGCAAAAAGTTAAATTGCCTTTGCATCATTGATTGAATAAATAAGTGATGATAAATCTAACGCTTCTTAGAGTCAATCCAATCTGGTTATATTATAATAATGCAATATTTTCCAGTCATGCATGTCTTTAATGCACATAGCGTTGTTTCCCTTTTCTGCTATGCGAGTAACCTTAGTGTTGTCCATTTTTTGCTCGAGGGATGTATTCATTTTTCTATAAATATGCTTTTTTGACCTTTCTTCTCATAGGAATAATACCATAACACTTCAATGAACAAGGGTGCTTGCTTTGTAATTATCAATGTCTGTAGTGCTATATTTATAACTTGCCCGAGCTGTACTCAATTATTTTTGTTATATGGAGCTGAAACAGGATCATTTGCATACATACCACTTCATTTACATACATACCGCTGCTGATGCATGCCATTGGATCCCGGAATGAAGCTGAAGTTTTTCTATTATTATTCTGTTCTAGGAATTTTGATTCTTAACTAGCGTTGATTTTTCTTTGTGGCAGTTAGAAGTTTGGTGGGTAGGATTTTCACAAAATTGTGACTGATTTATTAATGGTACTGACATGAAGGTTTGTCCCAAGTAGATGAGATGGATGCTTTGATATCCAAGCTTTGTTCTTCTCCACGTATATCAGTTTGCTGGCATTGAATTTTCCACAACTTGGCAATTTCAATTTAATTTCTTAGTTAAGCTTAATTTTTAGTTAAATTGTAATGGAATTTGTCACAGTTTTGGGCTACCAAACAATATTTTGTATTCTTCTGAATTTCGATTATTTTATCTGTGATGTTATGTAAAGAAAGTTTGTTTTGATTGTCTTTGTTACTTTTGCTATGTTTTTTTTTTTATGAAACATAAAAATTGTGTGGTATGTATGTAAATTTCTCTAAATATATTTGAGGGAGGAGCTTAGATGAGTTGAGTTAAAGGGCAACTTTAAACTTCTTTATACGTTCTGTTAAATATAGTTGATAGATGTGCATCATCATCATAGTTCCTGTAGAACGTTAAAATACTTGTTGTTTAAATTATTAAACTTAAAAAAAATCTTCTTTTAGAAGTGAAGATATATGAACTTTCTGTTTTGTTTAGAAATGAATTTATGCTTCAGAAGTTTTAAAAATGTAGCTGTTACAGTCTTCTTTTAAACAGTTTTAACAAACAGGGGCAACATGGTCATTTCTCTAGAAATAGCTGCCCTACAGCTGTTTTCACACAGCTGCACCAAACAGACAGTCAGTTTCCCCGCAGCTGCTTTCCCGCAGCAGCGCAGCTGTAGCTGAAAAGCTGGGAAGCTGCAGCTGCGCCAAACAAAGCCTTAGTCTCCAAACAAAACTTGATTCCATGAAACCAACAACACTTAGGCCCCGTTTGGGGCAGCTTATAAGTGCGGGCGGTGTTTTCAAAACACCACCGTATCGTTTAGTTCGTGTGTTTCGTCAGCTTATCTGAAAGCGCGTTTGGGTTTTTACACTAAATGCAGATCGCGGGTAGAACCTCGTGGTCCGCCCGTGGACTACATTTCAGGATAAACAACTTATCATAAAACGCACAAGCTGCCCCACGCACCCTTAAAGATACATCCAAGTAACATTCTCGCGTTCACATAATATAAAAGACTATAGTTTAAGGATTATTATCTTAATATGTCAATTTATACTTTGAGATGGGTTAATTCATGAGGTTGAGAATACATCACGATAGCTAAGTTAGATGATCATTTCATTATATAGTAAATCTATATATATTGAGTCCATCTGCCACCTAATTTATCATGTACAACTATTTTGTTTGATAATAGGGTGTCTGTTCATCTTAAAATTCACTAGGTCTATAAAATCAGAGGATACTATAAAGTTTTAATATAGAAATATACTTAATCGGAACCATTTTTGTACACATTAAACATATTAAATTTCCCTAACCAAAAGTAGAATAGAAGGTATAATAGTAAATATGCCATCACAACATAGGACAAAGTATGAATAAGATCAAATAAAATATCAAGTCTTAAATGATTTAAGATAGGTAACTTTAGTGTTGAATTTTTAAGGTCAAGTTAAAAGAAATTTAAAGATAGGTAACTATTCATGAATTTCTTAAAAGAAAGAAACATGTTTTTTAAAAGGCACTACTCATGCATTTGACCTTAAGTATTTAAATTAATTTAAAATTTTCATTAAGGTCACATGCCTTAAGTTACTTGTTTTCTTAAACAATTTATTAAGGTTTGATGGTGATATATTTGTTTTTAGTATCAAATGAATTGTGACCCATTAATAATAGTTAATATATGTTGAATATGCCAAATAATAAAACTAAGTGGATCATTTTGTAATTTGTGCTAACTGATCATATGCATATGCAAATGTAATAATTTGAAGAAAGATAACACCATTTATTAAGATTAAATTAAATGGCTTGGCGGGCTAAAGGTGTCCATTTATGGTGCAAAATCTCATTTTTTTAAAGAAAATAGTGGAATTTACATCAGCACTGGAGTTGCTCTTTAGCACCCAGTCGAAAAATAGCCAAATTTCATCATCTGGACCCTCAAATCTTGACTATTGTGAATTTTGGGTTCTTAGGCATCCTAACATGGTTAAATTAGCGCAAATGCACAATGTATCATCCTAAAAAGTACCAAGTAATACTATAACATGTCAAAACTACATATAAAAAAATCATGTTATACTAATTTATGACATCTTATATTTCTATCATAAAATATTATAACTCCTTTAACACTATACCACATGACAGACCAACTCGAAAGTTGAGGAGGCTTTTGAAATGGGCCTACGAGTCAAATGTGTATTATAACGTGTAACCTCTCTTTTTTTAATAGAAACAATGTACTATGCATCATCATTAGTTGGTGATGGAAATCCATCACACCCCATAGCTTTCTTACCCTAAGGCAGATCAACAATGTCCCATGTATATGGTTTCGTTGAAAGACATTCATCTCCTCCATTACTGCCATTTTCCAGGCTAGAACAACAAGAGCAACCTTGTCCATCAGGGTCGTGGCAAATGCTAATAAACAACAGAAAGATGCATATTTTGCCATAGAATAGAGAAAGCATGTTTGATTGCATACCTTACTTGAGAACTCAGATGTCGCCCAGAGTGGAGTCAAGGTCATTTAAGGAGGCAGTGAGTTCTAGAGTAGGAGCATTGGAACGGGTGCGTCAAATGTAGACATGTATAGTAAAAGGAGGAGATAGTGCACTCACTGGATCCAAGAACTCACTGGATGGTGCACTCACCGAGAAAGGGGACTCTTTAGTAGTGGGAACAACCATAAGAGTAGGATAAGTGATAGTGTCTAAGAACCCAAGCTAGGAATACTTTCAAAAAAGGAGACATCTGCACTCACATAGATTTTGTTAGCTGTAGGATCAAGGGACCAATACCCCTTTTGAGTGGCGAAGTACCCAATGAAGACACATTTTATGGATTTGAGATCATGTTTACTCTGATTGGATGCAGTGTTTGAAAAAAGTCAGTGCATCCAAAAATCTTTGGGTCTAACGTGGAGAAGAATCTATTCGCAGGGAAGCATGACATCAAGACAACTAATGGGTTCAAAACTTGTTAATTTTAGAGGAGACTATTTATGAGATAGGTAGCAGTAGGAATGACATCGTTTCAAAAACATTTCGGGACATTGGATTGAAACATGAAGCAAAAAATGTTGACGAGGTGATGGTTTTTCCTTTCGTCTACCCCATTTCGTTGAGGAGTATCCGTACTTGAGTTATGGTAAAGAATACCCTTACTCACAAAAAATTCAACCGAAATAGAATTAAGAAATTCACGACCACTATTGGATTAAAAGACCAAAAATGAGTTTTGAATTGACTTAAAAATAAGGTGTAGAAGTTTTAGAAGTAACAACTTCCGATTTGTCTTTCAAAATGTAGACCCACGACATCCAAGTGTGGTCATCAATCAAAGTTAGGAACCACATTTTATTGGTGTAGTTGGGAGTGCGAGAAGGTCTCCATATGTCATTGTGAATGAGGGAGAAAGGGGCAGAATGAGAGTGAGTGTGGGATAGGTAATGGACCCAATGATGTTTGGCTAACTAACATGTCTCACAATTACAATTAGAAGAGCTCTTATTAGAAAACATCAAAAGATACAAATTTTTTAAATATTGAAAACTAGGATGACCAAAATGACAATGCAATAAAATAACGGGACATTCAATGACTTGAGATAAGCTGCAACTCCTAAAAGGAGTGTAAGTATTTTCCTTGCTCTTCTCTTGAAAGTAGTAGAGTACAGCTACTCTCTTAACAATTCTAATCATCATCCCTGAATGATGATCCTTAAAAGCAGAACGACATAAGAGAAGTTGGCAATGCAATCAATATTATTCGTCAACTTGCTGATAGATAACAAATTACATTACAATTAGGGAACATGTAAAACAAACTCCAGAGTTAGATCGATTGTTAATGTAATTGACCCTTTACCAACAATTGAACTACAAGTACCATCGAAAATCCTAACTATATCTTTTTCAGAGCAAGAATTGTAAAGAATTGTAAGTCAAGAAAGCTTGTGAACATCCAGTCATGTGATCCATGGCTCTTGAATCAATAATCCACGGACATGAAGAAACTTGATTGGCTCCAAGAAGTGTTGTCAATTGCTCCATCTAGTTTTTCAATGATTCGGAGGATTCCATGATGTTTTGGGTAGGAGTTGGTTGAGTCTTGCCTTGTTTGGCCGTTTTCGTAAGTCCCTTGGAAGCAGAGAATTTGGTCGAAGGTCTGTATGTCGACTTACCTTGAAGTTTCCAACACTTATCCCAAGTATGGTTGGGCTTGTGATAGTAATTACAAGTGGAGTGACCAATTCGCAGTGGCATGAACAAGGGTTTAGCACTATTTGAGATCAAGGCAGATGACTCAACTGAAGGTGTAGAAGTGTCAAGCATGATAAGTCTTCTGCTTTCTTCCCGACGAATCTCGTTGAAAGCAGCGTGAGCAGAAGGAAGATGATCCTGACCAAGAATGCGACCCTGAACCTCGTCAAGGTCATTGTTAATGCCAAAAAGGAATTGGAATATATGATCCTTTTCTACAATCTTTTGAAAGAGGGACATGTCGGCAAGAAAATCTCAAGTATAGTCGTAGTAGATGTCGCATTCCATCCATAATGTACTAAGATTATTATAGTATTGGGTCACGATCCTAGACCCCTGTTTTGCCTCCCATATTTTTTTAGATATCTCATAGAATTGGCGGGAATTTCCTACATCGAGTAGGTATCACAGACAGTCTTCTAGGGAACACTAGCTGAAGGAAGGAACATGTACGAATGACTAATTGACGTTTCCATGGAGTTTATTAGCCATGACATGACCATGGAGTTCTCCACCTCCCATGTTCCATATATTGGGTCGGTCTTTGAGGGCTCACGAATCATAAATGTGAGGAAACCAAACTTCCCACATCGTCTGATGAAGAAAGAGATCGCTTGGGACCATTGGAGGAAGTTGTTGTAGTTCAATTTATGAGTTGTGATCAAGAAATTTAAGGTGGCTTCTGGTCCTCCGGTTAGCACGGGAGCGGTGTTTGGAGTAGATCCTCGAGTAGAGTCAAGAACACCTTCTGAGGTAGATTCATTGAATCAACCATTATTTTGATTGAGCCAAAAATTATGATATTGTGAGCCATCGATGAATTTCAGTAGAATCTCAAGAAATAGATGCACTAGCAAGAACCCTTAGAACAACAACAAAGGGAACAGGAACCCTTCTTGCAGAACACCAACATGAACCCTTCCAGCAGAAATTGATATACTAGCATGTAGCAAGAACCCTTCCTGCAAAATAGTGGTAAAGGAAGGAGGAGGCCAGATGCGGTGCTACTGGGAGATCCAATGGAGATCAAGTAGCATAAGGACGCCAGATGCAGCGCTACAGGGAGATCCAACGGGTAAACCATGTTATGCTTTTAGCAACAGAATGTGTTGTGCTCCAATAGAAGGAGGCCTGCAGACTCTCTAACCAAAATTGGTAGGATAAGGAGGCGGCTGTTGGAACCGACAGAGAAAACCTGATCTCGGGTTTAACTCTGATACCATGTTGAAATTTGGAATAGACCGGCACAACTTTCACAACTTTATTGATAGAAGAGGGGGTATTTAAACCCAATTATAATAGACACAACAAAGAAAAGAAATAAGACATAATAAAATAAATCGGAAAGAAATAAAACGAAGTAGCAAATACATAATGAGGGAATTAAAGCTAGTAGGCAAGAAATAATAAGTAATAATGGCCAGGAATTTGATTGAGATTTGATTCTTGTCATAAATCTAATAATTTCTCTAGTACTTCTTTTAGCAAAATTAGTTATTAGATTATTTAAAACCCACAAGGTTTGTGACATCTCTAGTTGAGGCATTTGTACAACAGATTACACATTAGTATTTTGGCTTTGTAGTATTCTTTTTTTTTTTCTAATTTTTTTTATTGGCCAATGGCATGGGAACAAGACCAAGTATATGGCCTTATAATGATTTGAAAAAACTAGACAATCCAACTTGGCCAAAAAACATGAGTAGAAGTAATTTGGATTTAGATGGATTTTTGTAAAGCAAACCAACAGCATAGTGAACTTCACTCTAAACATAAATTTATTAAAAATTAAATATATAAATAATTCAAATTACATCAAAGTTAACAACAAATCAAAGTAAATTTGACGCAAGAAAACAAACTGCATAGTGAACATAAGACTTGATGCAGCTGTTTCACATGAATAACTTTCTTCTCAATTTTGCAGCATTGCCACATGGGCATTTGATGTATTTGGTTCTAGGCCGATTAGGGGCTCAAATGATTGTATCCCTAGCTTATTTTTTTCACTAATTTCTCTAAAAAATGAATATTCGCACAAACAAAGGGTAACTAATTTAATTGTCATAAGCTACTGTTTGGAAGTTGCAGGTAGGACATCACCTCCTTTTTAACATCCTCTCTTCTCAACTTTCCAGTGGTAGTTAATGGAAATGGCTTCCTCCATGGCATATAGACCTTGGGTATCTTGAAACTACATCAACCAAAATTCATAAAAGAGAAATCATATAATCTTATTATGATTATATTTATGCATATTTAAGCAGAACTAACTACACAAATTCTCATATTATAGAAAAAAAAGAGAAATAAGCATACAAATGAAACGTTTTATATCTTTTTCTATAGCTAATTAAAAAAGGAAAGAAACAGCTTGTTTTAGCTTATTTAACAACAAATTGTCATTAGGGAACTATGAGGATAATCTCGTTACATGTAAATGAAAACATGAAATAGGCTTGCAGCAACAATAATACAGATTACTGAGAAGGAAGAGATTACCCGGTTAGTTTTCTATGCCTACAAAACTTCTGCATTATCTCACTAGATAGCAGATTTGCCTCCAAAGAGTTCCTGGTATTTTCATTAACCCATATCCAATCCTCTTCAATTGAAACACAAGCAACAATCGTTTCTGTGAGACGGGTATCTGGAATGCCAACAACAACAGCACCAGCCACACCTATGTGTTGACAAAGTACAGCTTCCACCTAAATCAACAACATATTTCATAACAAGGGATGCATAAGATTTCAGAAGAAGCCAACAAATAGTTACATTCATCATAGTTTCATTACTTCAAAATAACACAAATCAGACAAAGAAAAAGTTCAAAGGTTTCTATATTAGAGTTTGTGTAGAAATTTAAAATTTGTATCATGTATTACCTCCTCGGGATATATATTTTCTCCTCCACTTTTAATTCGATCTTTTGTGCGCCCAACTAGCCATAAATTGCCATGACTATCAAGACACCCTATATCTCCAGTATTTAGCCAACAACTCTCATCACAATTGGAAGTTTTTGTTAATTGATCCCAGTAACCAATCATCACATGCAAGCCTCTAGTTAATATGCTCCCCACCATAGGTGAACTAGAAATAGTAGGATCACAGCAGATCTTCAATTCAATGTGAGGAGGTGGTTTACCAACACAAACTCCACCATATAGCTGGAGGGAGTTGGATTCTAATATTTCAGAACATGACTGGCTTTTCCTCAGCTTTTGAGATGACGGATCGAATATCAGCATGAAAGTGAGAGAAGAGCATGCTTCTGTCATACCTTACCAGATGAAACCAAAAGATAAAGGGGATTAGAAAGGTGCCAATAGTTAATGAATAAAAGGGTTGGTATGCTTTTCATACTCATAGATTTGTCATGTGCACGAGCCTCTTTTGATATAAGCCATAGTTAAGGACATAAATCTGTCGTTTGGTATAGAAATGATTTGGGGCAGTTTGATTTACTGTAATGCCTTGAATCTAATTTTTTTAATGTTGAATAGATGCACTGCATTTGCTTTATACAAATGCAATCATCAGTTAATTCCCTTGAAAAAACTCTGACAAAATAGAGAAAGCCAATTTGGCGCATTTACGCATTTACTTCGCAAAAATTTTGTTCACGCATAAAATTATTTTCAACAAGCCAAATAAAGACTGTCACTTAAACACGTCTCAAACTCCATCAATACAATTTGAACAACTCAAATGTATTTAGAAGGCAGTATCCAATTAGAAAGCCTGTTGAAGGATATTTTACTTGGATAGTCCAACTGCAAAGACAATCTAATTGCAATTCAAATAACATAATTTTTTCTAGAAAATTAGTTGATTCTAAACAATTTCCAACTGAAAAGAAAAACAACATATTCAGAGTCATAAGTTCCATTGACGAAAGTTAAAATATAAAAAAGAGAGAAGAATAAGCAAGTACACTTTAAAAAATTTTCAACAGGTTAAATAAAGATTAGCCTATTAAATATGAATTCCAAACTCCTTCCAATACCATTTGAATATTTCAAATGTAATCACAAAGTGGGTTTTTACTAGAAAGCTTTAGGGATATTTTACTTCCACAATCAATTCAAATAATATAATTTTTATAAAGAAAAAGTTTGATTTAAACAAACTTTCCAATGAAACAAATCTCAAATAAATGAAATTTTTCAGTTCTAGGAAATGCCTATAAATTCCTCCAAGAGTTCATTCGTTTGTTCGAGTTATAAAACATATTTTGAAAAACAGTCATGTTTTTTAAATTCATCATTTGGTTGAGCAGTTAAGCACCAATGTTGATTTCAAATTTCACAAATCTTCTCAAATTTTCATTTTAAAAAATATGACTTTATTTCATGTAAAAATAAAATCAACAATTTCTAAAATATGTTTCCTATTTACAAGCAACCAAAGGAGCCCACCAAAAAGTAAATTGTAAGGAATGAGAGAAGAATGCGCAATAAGTGAGAGAAAAATTAACTAACCATAAGCTGAGATAATCTTGGCATTAGGGAACAAATCAATCGCGCCTTTGACAAGTTCAGTTGAGAGGCTACCTCCTCCATTAAGAATCTTGTTTACCGTTTCTCCATTCCATCTATTTGATTTTCTGTCATGAACCTCTTCATAATCATCATAAATGCAATGCACAAACAAAGGTAATAATATAATTGACAGGTATTGTGTTAGATTAACGGCCATTGAAAGAAACAGGTAACCTGGCAAAGGAAATTAGGTCTGCCAACATTGCTGGAACCGTGATTAGGGAAGTTACATGATTCTGTTCAAAAGCAGCAGAAGCTAATTTTGCACCAAACTTGGGAATGAAAACATGACAACCGCCAGCCATTACCATGGCTATACAAGAAGATATCCCACCAATATGGCACAAAGGGGCTGTATGAAGATATACCTGCAAGCAAATGTCCAATTCATTAACATAAAGTAACCACTTTTTTAAAATTAGGCTCAGAAAACAACAATAGAAAGATAGAAGCTAATTAATTTTCATTATTCTTGATGAAAGTTGAATACTTTGGTAAGTTGCTGGCATAGTTTCTCTTTAAATGATGGCTTACGTCATCTTCAGCATAACCAACAATTGTAATTTTTGCCAGGGACTGGATTACTAATGCTTTATGGCTAATAGCAACTCCCCTGGGCTGTCCTGTAGTTCCTGAATCAAACACAAGCTTGAAAATTATTGATGGTAGAGAGGCTTCATCAGGGTCTTCAGAACAAGATGCGCATCTAAGCATAAATTTTGATATTTTAAATATTTTGGGAGAGACATCTCAATATATGTCAGGCAATGACAATGTGAACAATACCTGATGTGAAGCAGATTAAAGCAATGCCATTGATCGCACAAATAGGATCAATGAATTGGGTACCCTGTGAAGGCTTTCTAATGGAATCCATACTTAGAACTGCAAGAATAAGATGACCATATGCCATTGATCCAATATTGGCAAATAAAATTCACTAATCGCACTGAACTTCAACAATGGTTTTGAACAGCATACAATTTGCATTCTTGGAGAGGTTGGAAAGTGTGTTGCATCCAATAAGAGCATGCAGCCTAAGAGACTTGATGGTGTTACTGTTGGTAAGTTGTACAACCCATGAACTGCAGAACTCATCAACCACCAAAATCACAGGTTTCAAAACCTCCAAGGCTGATTTTGCCTCCTCGATGCTCTGCAATACAATGAAGCAGAATTTATCGTGTTTACAGGAGAAACTGTTTTCTTAATGCAGGCTATGTTTATGAGATATCAGTTAATGGCTACTACTTCTATCAAAACAACTTTACATTATCATCAACTATGTACTTAAAATTGGAGCCTGAATAATTTGGCCAACCCAAATAATGGGTAGCCAATGGGAAAAGCATAGCTTAGGACAATTCAAAGGATTACCCTAGACCGTCCTGCTCACCTTTGGCTAGCAATTATAAAACTGAACACAAACAAGTGAGAGCCAAACTGACTTGACCCAATCATTAACTTAGTAAATACCAGAGACTTATAGGGCGGACAAACGCAGTCATAATGATCAGAATTTCTTTACACTTTTCCATTGCTTCATTAAAAAGAAAGTTGCATTACTCCAGGTAAGGCATCATTTACCTACCTTAGTTGTCAATGTTTTCATCTATAGCACGCTCCCTCATAGGAAATACATGGTTGGATCCATGTTTAAGGTTTTGCTTGATTTTTTTCAGATTTTGATTGACTATTTTCAGCTTGATTTGAAGTATTATTAACTAGGAAATCCTACACATTCCCATATATATGAAGTTAGATCTGAGAAGAATTCCATCATGTCATGTTTACTACATCGTCCAAATCATAAATGACGAAGAATATATATGCTATGTGGTGACTGTAGAACCTATGGGATGATTTAACGCATAAAGCTTCACCAAGTTTCAATAGAGAAACTACATAAGTTTACAATAGAAACCAAGCCAAAATGCTTTTAACACTTCGGAGATAATCAATAGCTTTCAACTATGACTAAAGACTTCACAATCTTTACAAAAGGATTGAAAGATATACAACGCAAACTAGTTTAAAAAGTCTAGCTACTGAAAAATGTTAACAAAATGCTGGAACTCAAGAATGCTTTACTTTGATGAATACTTATGTATTTCTCTTATTTTTAAACAAAAAAATATATCTAGAAAACTTCTTTTTTCTGCTTGAGAACACCTAGAAACAGTATAATATATTTATAAGGGATTTAAAAGTAAATAATTGAAATACTTTTAAATCCCCTTTCAACAGGAGGCAACCACTACTTTTGTAGCTTTTAGCAAGCCAATAAGTTACTCAGTGGATTTCTACATGCCAGGGGAACAATTAATGTTTAATATATATATATATATATAATCAAAAGTATGTAATAATACAAGAAACTGTATTTAAATAACTAAATGAATCCTATAGAAATTAAATTTAGCCAAAATTAACTATAAGACAGTAACATTAAACTTAATTATTAGGAATTTTAAACTGTATCAAATCAGTTTTACAAAGATTCAAAACTCTGTGTGAAAACATAGATGGATTATAAAAGTTATAAAAAATTTTCAAGTAAAAATAGAAACAGAAAATCCATTAAGAAATTCAAAAGATATAAGCAAAAAATCTTTAATTAACATAGCCAGGCATGATAACATGAAAATGAGCTTGTGTGAAGATAATGTTCATGGGTTTGGTTAATAGAAATATGTACAGGGGGGGATATTGATGAGGATAGAGATGCTTTGAAGACCATGAACATATTGTGTGTGACTTACCTATTTGTGTGTGTGTGTGTGAGAGAGAGAGAGAGAGAGAGAATAGGTTAGTGTTTTACCTGATAAAAAGAGCAAATAAAATGACTACGAGCTGACCGAATTTCACCATCAAGTTTTCAATAGGATAACTCAAAGAAAGCCTAATTGAAATCCATAAGAGCATTTATTAACTCCTTCAACGACTCCATTTCCTCCTAAATCCAATAAAATCAAACTATAAAAATGTAATTATTATTATAATTGGAATTCATTTACTTTGTTTTCAATAAAAAAAAAAATAGAGCCTAAATAATTTATATCACATTAAGAAGAGGCAATCATATTGATAAAGGGAGGTTAAACTTCTAGACAGAGAGCACATCACAGGTTGCTACATTTTAATTCATTCATTATTACTTATTTATAAATTCATTTCTAATCAAACAACTTCATGAAAACTTTTATTTTATTTTATTTTTATGAATTTATCACAATCTTTCATTATTCAGAGAGGTTAACTAGACATGCTCCTATATTTATTGTCCCACCAAATTCACCTCCACTGCCCTGCTCCATATGCAGCACAGCTTGTACTACCTAACAATGTTAGGGTTGTGAATTTAGCAAATTAGCTCGAAGATCGTTAATCACTTGAAAATTGATCCGAATTTTGGCTCGGATTGAGATTGGATTGAAATAAACGAGCCGAGCTAGAAACCAAAATTTTGAATCGAATTTTTTTTAGCTAATTTTGAGCCGCACTCCACGAAATCAGATCGTTAATAACCCCAGTGATGTTAGTACTGCGAATTTAGCTCAAAGATCATTAATAGCTCGAAAATTGATTCAAGTTTTGGCTCGGATCGAGATTGGATCGAAATAAACGAGCTGAGCTATGAGCCCAAATTTTGGATCAAAATTTTTTTTAGCATGTTTTGAGTCGACCCCAGTTCAGTTCTAAATCAGATCTTTAACAGCCCTAGCTAATGCAAGCCACCAAATGTAGTGTGAATGAGCAATGCTTCTATATTCATCAAAAAGGCAAGCAGATGCACTTACATGTGCTCTCATCCAAGTAATGATGAATCAACAACACACCTTTGTTGAGGATGTGGAGCCCTGTGCACTCCTTCATTTGGGAAATCATTCGTGTTAATTATTTGATTAATTAACTTCCTAAATAATGTTTCCCGCTTCTTCCCTGTGCTTCCCGCCGTGGATCATTTAATGCATTTTTCCTGATCATTATAAAAGCTAAGCCAACTCTCTTAAGCACACCACCTCCAGACCCTCTCTCCTGCGGCTGAACAAAAAGTAGCAGGGGACGAAAGGTTGCTTCTTTGGTTTCTCCTTCCTTCAGCTTTCTGGCAAGAAAGAAAGTTTGCTTTTCTTTTGTTTTGTCCTTTCTCACGTGGCTTTAGAGAGAGGAGAGAGAGAAGAAAGAAAATAGAGAGAATTATTTTCTTGTAGTCTTCGAATTGACAACGACGTAATTTCCTCGAAGAAATAAAATCATCTGCATCTATGTGGCAATTTGACGAACTAAAAACATATGTGACAAGAGAGATCTAATTTTTTTGGCTTTATTTTCGTCATTTTTTTCATAACAACCTTCTGATAATAAACAAACTAAAAACTTTCAAATGTTGACTTGAATGTATGAAAAAGAAATTAAAGAAAAACTGCTGTACTAGAGACCAAGATTACCCAGCGGTAGTTCAACGGAGCAATAATGCCTCCAACATATGTGACAGCCAGTATCCACTCCAAGTACCAATCGCTGAAATCCACAAAACACAAAGAAGCTATACACCAAACTAAATCCATTATCATCAGCATTCATTTCATATGCTGAGAGAGGAAATCGACCTGTTGAGCGCAGCGATGCCTACCACCTCCCCTCGAAAGAGAAGCCCTAACTCCAATAGTCCGCGAGCGAGGCCGAGAACTCCGTCCACGAACTCGCCGCCGGTGCGGCGGCGGTTGCCTGAGATGATGGCCGGACAGCCTCGCTTGAGTTGGACCAAGCGGGTTAGGAAATGGGCGATGTGGCATTGGGAGTTTGCCATTGTTTCTCTGAAATGTGATAAGCGTAATCCAGAGTGAAGGAGATCGATAGCTAGAGAGCAAAATCACAGACAGCCTCACATTGCCGCCACGATGGCGGATAACGAAGTATGCCAGACTAGTTAAAGGCCAATAAATAAGCTCTTAATTCTTAGATTTTGGAAAAAAAAATTATTGCGTGCCGACAACTCACGAAAAATTTACGTGCGCTGTTCGATCTGGATCATAAAAAATTTAGAGTGCTCTCCACTCTCAAAATAAAAAAAAATAAAAAGATGTATTTCAGTAGTTCAGATCGGACACCGCACACTCAAGATTTGGAGTCTGAGTTGTAATTAGTTTAAAATTTATTTGAAAAAAAAGGAATTCAAAATTTTAGCTTTTAGCTCAACTCCTTTATTTCGATCCCATCTTGGTTCGAGCCAAAGTTGAAATTAATATTCGAGGAATTAACGATTTGCAAGCTATATTCGCTAAATTCACACCTCTAATATCACTTCAGTTATTAACGGTCTGATTTCAATTTATATTCGAGGAATTTACGACTAGAAAAAAATTTGATCCAGATTTTGACTCATCTACTCAGCTATTTCAATCCCATCTTCATCTTAGATAAAATCCAAATTAACTTTCAAGGAATTAACGATCTTCCACCTAAAATCACAGTGCTGCTTATAAGTCCCAGAGGCTTATTGTGGAGCGTGTTTCCGACGCGGAAAGTGGGCCTATATAAGAAAATATTTCGTCCAGAAGTCCGGACACGAGCTACATCCGGCTAACAGACAAGATATACTGGCCGGTGTTTTTTTTCGCAATTTTTTTTACTATAAGTTTGATTTTTTGTTACTTATCTTGTTGATAAGGAAAAAAATATTTTACATTCATTTTTTTCATTAATTAAGGGCCGTTTGGGGGGTATTATTTTATTTTTATTTTACCTTATTTATTGATTAAGGATTTATTTGGGATCTATTTTATTTTTTGTATTTTTTCCTCTATTTTTTTAAAAAATATATTCATTAACTGTATTTTTTAACATATTTTAATTTTTTGTTTTAAAAAATAAATTGACACATTTTTAGAGCACTTGAAAAAATATTTGAGGTTATTTGAGATGTTCTCCTAAGGGCAGAATATCCGCAAGGTGGAGATATTTCTACTAAGAGACCAGATACTCGCAAGCTGAAGATTTTCTCATAAAGGCCAGGATATTCGCAAGGTGAAGATTTTTCTCCTAAGGAATTGGATATTCGCAAGGTGGAGATTTTCTCCTAAAGAGCTGGATATTCGCCAAGGTGGAGAATTGTTAGGTATGACTCATAATATCATAAATTGGAGTCTCTTGGAATGAAGAGATGTCTCTTGGAATTAAAGAGGTGTCTCTTAGAATTTAGTGGGTTGAGATCAACGTGGGCGCAGTAGAAGCATGGTGGCCCAACCCACATTGTTGCAGGTGTAAATCCCATTGTTTTTTTTCTCTTAAGGGACTGGATATTCGCTAAGGTGTAGATTTGTTATGGTATGACTCATATACCATATATGGACAGACATTGGAACGAAGCGGAGCGGAGCGGAAGAAACTGTCCAAATCGGGAAGTTACGTTATGTAGGTTGGGGTGCTGGGTCAATGTCTCGCTATACGGTACAAGGGTAATTTGGGAATTACATATTATACTGTAGATTTTACTCTATGATTATAAATAGACTTTTTGTAATCTCAGGTCTTTGAGAGAGCTGAATCTTGTATTATGTATTCTTTTCTGAATATTGAAAAGGAAGTCGTCGTTCTGCTCCCGATGATGTAGGCATCTTTGTCGATCCTCGTTAAATCTCTGTGTGTTATTCTGAATTTGTGTTGTTACTCTTGTTTTTCTTCCCCCTAATTTCTCAACAATACGGCTAAATGATAAACCCAATTTAAAAAGTTTTACCATTTCAATTCACCAATATTATATGCAATGATTATAAAAATATTTTAAAATAAAAATATTAATTAAGCAAAAACCCCTAATCATTATCATTATCATTATCTGGAGTACTCTTCTTTAATTTATATGAGCCTTGAGTCACACTTCCGTTGCATTCATTATCATCATCATTCACACTGAAACTTACTCTTTTAATGGCATGGATAAGAACTAAACCAATATTGTATTGCTAATATATATATATATATATATATATATATATATATATATATATATATATATATATATATATAATTGATTAGTAATATTTTGAGTGAAGAAGAGTGGAACACGAACGAACAAATATTAGTTCATGTTGTTCGTGTTCGGCTCGTTAACTTAGCGAACGAGCCGGACACAATGTTCTTAACAAGCCAAACACGAGCTGTTCGCGAACAACGAGCCGTTTTGACAGCGCTATTTGAGATGACTTTAAATATTTTTTTATTTATGTTTTAAGTTTGTTTTATTTTAATTTTAACAAAAATAAAAATATATTCGGCAACGCTTGTGATTTTTTTATTTAAAAAAAAAGACATAAAAACAAGAAAATATAATTATTCTCTCCGCCGCCTCCTCCTCTTCCTTCGCCGCCGTTCCGGCGACTTCCTCATTGCCGTCAAACCCATCACCGGAGAAGAAGACGACGACTCCTGCTCCGACCACGGTGAGGCCACAGCCTACCTCCTCCGCCACGTTAAGAATTCTCCATCACCTGCATACACGGGATCGGAATTCTTAACATTAGGGTTCTCGTCGCCGGCGATCTCGGAGTCTTCACAGGATGAAGCAAGGAGTGGAAGATGATTAATGACGTGTTTGAGCTTCTTAGCAGAGGAACTGAGCTGCGATCGCGTAAGCGACAATGGTGGGAGAGATGACATCGAAGGGCATTGAGATCGGAGTCTTAGAAAATTGGGAGAGTTATTGATTGGGGGTGAGTTAATGCAAGGGATTATTGAAATGAAACCGCAGAAGTTATTGAGGTTATTGGAGTGGAACAACAGAAGTTATTGAAGAGTTATTGGGGGTCTATTCTGATATTATTGGAGTTAATGTCAAAATAACACCTCAATAATCCTCTAATAACCCTCCCAAATAATCTCTGCATTTCCACTCCTATAACCTTCGCAGCTCCACTTTGATTTTTTTTTTTAGGTGGGCTCGACATGATACACACGGTAGTATATTATTGGAGTCCGCACGTAGAGCTACGTACGTACTCCATGAAAAAAATTTCTCTCGACAATAAAGACATCACCAAATAAATATATAAACAAATTCATTACTTCATGAATATAGTAATAAAATATCTATGAACACATAACAATATACTTGTGGGGTTGATACAATGAAAAAATAGTGCGTCCGGAGTCCAGATTTAGAGTTGTGTCCGGACAACGAACGTGATGCAAAGTTCGCGCGCGAGATGCATCGGAGGAAAGTAAAAAAAAAAAATCTCGTGCGTGATCCATACATCGCGTCCTTTATTCGAACGCAATGTTTTCTGATACATCATGTAAGGTATCTCATTAGTCTTTTCACCTCACAATATATTTGCAAAACAAAACACTCCATAAAGAAGAATCGAACTTGAATGTGAATGTATAAATTAGAGGTATGGTCAAAGCTGCTTCCATTTAGGATAACACAATGCATGGTGCAATATATTCATTTTATTGTTCCAAGCATTTTTTCAACCATTATTTCTATCTAGAGGTTTAAAGCTATTGCAAACGAAATTGTCCAATTGTGGCAAAGAGGTAGAGCCTAGAGAACGAGGGAGAGAAAGAGATAGATTTGTCCTCATAGGAGATTTTGAAGGGGGTGTTCGTGAGCTCTTCGGTCTTTTTTATTCCACCAAAATGGTGACTGCAAAAGAGAAGAAGGGGAGAGAGTTCTAACTACATAAAGCATTGAGAGAGGAGAGCCCAAGAACATCTAGTACAAGTCATAATTTTTCTATTTATAGAAGATAAAAAAGGTAAAAAATATAATGTTATATTTTTACCCTTGTTTTAAGGAGGATGGTACATATTATTTTAGTTTATCTATCTGGACAGTCGGAATGTCTCGAGATTCGTGTAGATCATTTTTTTTATGTACATATTAAGTTTCTCAATTTTCTTGTTCTTTCATAGCAACAACTGTGGAAAGAACAAGAAATTTATAAAGTAAAAAACCTGAGTGCATGAATCACTAATGATGCTCCTTGTTAGGTGCTCTTTGAGCTTCGTTCTAGCATCTTTTGCGTCGTTCGCTGTTAATTGATTTGTCACTGAGTGATCCTGGGATAATTTGTTTATTACCCCTCGAGAAGCTTGTTGTCGGGTAGTGGATCATCTTCGATGATGAACACAATTCAAATGTATGAGTAGAGGGATCGACCGAACGATTTTGGCGTCTCAGCTGATCACTTTTATTTGGCTGGGTGGCTTAAGGGATCGATCAAATTTATTTGGTTGAATTGATTGTGGGAATGGCCAAACAATCTTTGGTGTCTTAGCCGGCCACTTTTATTTGATTCAGTGGCCTAGAGGATCAATCAAATGATCTTGACATCTCGATCGACAGCTTTTATCTAACCGGGTGTCTTATGCCGCAACTGATATATATGATATATATCTAGATCGTTGAAGTTGGGTTCTAACCCTTCACTCACGTGAGTCATGGTGGCTCGATCGGGCCTCCGTTTTAGGTCGGGTCCCCTCTCTATGAGAGAAAGTTGCCTAAACTCCCCTCTTAGATGATTGTCACTATATCCTTTGTGGAGCTTGTCGTTAACTGGTAGAGAACCATTTCCAAATTTAAGCTACGGAACTTGAGCTCGTGGTGAGAAAAGTTTCCTGACCGTCCCTTATTACTGATCAGACGTCTATGACGTCATTGTCAGACGTTTTTACTCAGATCCGAGTTCCCCGAGTACTAGCTTATACAAACTTTTAAAAACTAATGTCTCAAGTTCCTGCACATCAAGTGCAATTACTAAATTTATTTAAAATACCAAAATTATTAAGGTGCAATCCAGTTACTTTTTCAGGATCATCATGAAGATTTTTTAGCTCCTTTATGATGCAGATTACCTCATAGACATGATTTGGTAGATGGCGAGAGTTAGGCTTTTATGAATACATAAGATATGATTGGTATATATGTAAGCGAAAAACATGTATAAAGAAGGGCTGGAAGAATATTTCCAAATGTTTATATGTAAGATATATAAATTTTATACAATTGAAATTAATCCTTTGTATTAGTTTCATTTGTGTCTTAAATTGTCCATGTTAGATGTATATATTTAATGCAATGAGATATTATGCATATGAGATTGCATTTCTAATGTTAATTTAAGGCATGCATCCTAATATGCCCATTGTTAAATATACCCTTTGACAATGGCACTTCATGCCTTGTATTATTACATATATGAGATTTAATCTTTAATGTTAGCTTATGCATGCCCTGACATGCCTACACAACAAGCATATACCTAAGATATGTAGCATCTCATATTATGTAATTTTATGAATTTGATATCTCATTTCAAATGTTGATTTGTCGATTCATATCTACCATGTCATCCCTTTTCTAGGGAACCTACATATCATTTGCATCAATTGTTGGTTCATGTTGATAGTGCCAGCACATCAATGACAAGACTTGTTTACATATGAGACTTATTTTGTGGCCATAATATATCAATGATATCATCCATGAATAAATATAACTGAAGATTGATAATTCATATATTATGACAAATATGATTATTTTAAAAATATAAGTAACTTAAAAGTATGTCTGCATTATATTTAAATCATATGTGAGGTCAAATTTCTCTATAAAGTTTATTATTATCTCATAATTAAATATATTATGACTAATCTTAGATTGGTTAGACCACATAATGGAACTAGACTTGGTAATCCATCAAAGTCATATAGATCTGCCCTTACCCACTTTCACTCACACATGTTTTGGTGCTATGATAGGCATACATATGAAAGTTTGATTTGTTTAGGAAATGGTGTAGTTAGAAATTTTTGTATGTATGACCATGTTTGGCTATGTAATTTATGATTACTTTCTTGTTATGTTTAATAAGTTTGACAATGCACATTAGTATAGAATTATATGTGATTTTCTATAGGGAGTCATGCTCATAATTATTTGGGATCACACACTCACTTAAGCTTTCAAAACAATTATTTTTTTTATAAAGTTTATACATTGTTCAACTAAAATACAAAATTTATGCTCAACTCACCAATTTTTCATAAAAAGAATTTCCTTTCCTACATGACCTACAACCAAATTTGCAAAACTAAAAACATTTAAAATATTAAATTTTATAATTCCTATTGTGACCATAAGATTATGGGTCACATTTTGTGCTTCATGTACTAGCTACAATAGAGAGGTTTGCCTAGCATTGAGCTAAAGCTAGATAAGGTTCATATCATAGCTCAATCCATGCATGTTAATAGAGCTTCAACCTCATGGAATATATAATTTTACAACATATCATTTTCCTTCGAAAGTGTATGCACTTCCTCCACCTAACTGTTAGGCAGTTGTCTAGAACGCTTAGACTGTTAAAGACCATCCTAACCCAGAGAGAATTGCAAGTATTTATTGAGCAGTTTTGATTTTTATAATTAGACTAATTTTCCTTCACTTTCTTCCATAAGCTCTACAATATGTTTCTATGGGTATACTTCATATCCTTATATATTTTGTTTTATGATGTCGTATGATTCTAGATTAGTCAATTTATATGGCTTGGAATCAATATAATCTTCTTGGTTGATGCAATTCAAGGAGTGTTGACAGAGATTTCAAGACTACATTAAAGCGACTACTTTTGTAGCTTAAGTATATTCATAGTTTGATAACCTAGGATAATGAATTCATGGCATCTTAATCACTTATGTGAATTTATCTTAAAATTTCTTACCTATTCTAAAAATCATTTTACGCACTTTTATCTTTGTTGGTTTATTAGTTAATATCGTTTTGTAGCCCTCTACTTGTTGATAGGTCGTTGCCCTTAGGATACGATGATACACCATCACCCATGTGGCCTAGTTAGGTTGTAAAGCAAAGAGTAACCCTTATTGAAATAATAATTTTTTATTCGTTAATGTATCCTACCAAAAATAAATAAACCACAAATGATTTTTTTTTTAATCAAGAGTTTTCTAGAGCATCTCCAAAAAATATAATTAATTAAAAAGAATATAGTCATTAGAGAGTGATATCATACCCATAATAAAAATATATTTTTGATTCTTCGATTATATGGGAAACATATGTATAGGACTTCTTCGAAATTAGTGCGGCCCGAGTCAATCCAATCTCTTCCCAGACTTATGCCTCCAACTCATTTATGAAGACCATTTTGTGAATACTCTCTACCTTTCATTTTAATGTAATCATGATTTCTCTTCACTTTCCTAGCTCACTCTTCTTTAATTCTGAGTGAAGAGATTTTCTAAGGGAAAAATATAGAGTGACCACATGAATATAACAAATATGATGAAAACATCCAAAAAAAACATAATATTCCTCCTTATTATTTTAGGTAAGATCCTATTTATCTTATTTTGAGGTATAATTTCTGTGTCAGCTTCAAAAAATGTGATTCAAATGACGTCAACAATGGGTGCCTATATTTTGTGATTGAGCTCACCTCTTATGGCCCCATTCATTTTAGGCTACCTTAGCGAACTAATTTAACCACTAAGCTAGCATGCACAAATCCGACAAATACAACTACAACTAGTTCTTTACCAAGTCTCTAGTTTGAGGGGCCGAGATAATCTATTTCAATTTTATAGCTCTAAGTGATTCGTCTATTATATTTTTAAGGTGATGAGAACCCTCGGTGTCATGGTCATAATAGCTATGAAAGACAATGCTTTGCCAAGTCCCTCAAAAGGAGATGGGTAAACTTCCATCAATTGTGGACAGCTCAAGAATTCATTATTCTACACAAAGGTGATGAACATGTGGTGGTGGCAATGTCATCTCTATCCTCTTATAATCACTGCATCTTTCAAAGTGCACCCACCTTGGCTATCCATGGGTTTGTTTTGATTGGTAAGGGTATTGCATGGGCTAAAGATTGGTTCACTCCAAACCGTTAGAGTTTAAGATGACTGTGTTCTCAAGAAAGTGGCCTTGAGTATCTCATCCATGCTTCTCTCTAAGGGTGGTGAAAGGGAGATAACTATGCTTTAGTTATATTCTTCCACATTTACTTGAGTATTAGTGAGCTCCAATGACTCCATTGATATTCTTGATCCCTACAGACCATGCATATAGCTGAATTGTCCTAGAGGTTGTTAAACTCAATCATTTCCTTCTTAAAATGTAATAACAAAGCCTATGAATGAAAGCTTGTGAGTTTTTATGGGAATGTTGCGAGTAGACAAATTGCTTTAGAAAGGATTTCTTAAATTCGACAAAAATTACGAGATCATCTCAAGTGGAAGGAAGAAAAATTATGTAAAGGCTTAACTCTTTGAAGGTCTTAAAGAACAACCAACATTTCAACGTGTTATTTGCAACCAACAATGAGACGCTCGACTCGATTTAACAAGGTTGGCCCCAAAAATCCAACTTTGGCAGGACTAATTAAGCTCGACTTTATAAGATATTCTCCAAAGTCACAACTGATGTAATGCCAAGAATCTACTGGGATGAGTCCCCCATTAGGATAACAATATAAATCCCAAAAAAATCACATGAATCTAGAAAAAGAAATGTTCAAATTAATACAAAATTTATATCTCATAAATGTCTCAAAGGTTATCCTCAAATGCTTTATCCTAATCACAGCGAAAGTCAATATATTGTCAAAGTACAAGGCAGGAAACTTTCTGAGATAAAGGTTCAAGATGGTATTCATTAATCTCATAAATGTCTTGATTCCAAAAAGAAACTAAAATAGGATAGATGCAAAAAGCTCCAATTCTGATCCACCACATTAAAAGGACAGAAGTATTGTGGCTGAAGCCTCTAAAAAGCCGATGATAAATATGATATGATACACTAAGGTTCTGTTGACGTTATGGTTGACATATTTGGTCATGATAGAACACATGAGTGAGATACAATAAAAATCAGTGAAAAAATATTACGTCCGGAGTCCGGAGGTAGAGCTGCTTCCAGATAACGGATGTGATACAACAGGGCGAAGCGGGAGCTCGGACCTCTATTGTATCACGTCCGTTATCCGGACGCAGCTCGCTATTTTCTCCATTGAAACAGAGCAAAATCAAGCAAGGTTGAGACTTTCTGAGCAGCCTGTATTCTTTACATATTTCACTAGACCTTCCCTTGAATGAGTAATTCGTTGCCTTCTAAAAAATGGACACAATATTCCGACTCAATAATACCTATTAGGACCTAAGAATGAAACAAACGCAATGATAATTGTGTTCACATAAACCACTAAATATTTCTTTTCGGAAGATTCTAACAGGCTATTTTGCGATGACACTAAATGCAAATAACTTACCATGGGATGAAAATTATTCCAGGAAACATAAAAGTTTTTGAAGCATAAAAAGATTTTCTAAGCTGAATTAGCACAAAAACTTTTGCAAGCACCAATGGAATCGCACATTTAGGCAAAGCAATGATGTTCAGTGACAACAACAGTTTCCCGAACTTCATTAGACATAAAATAAATAATCTATTGGATTTTATAACAATTTTATCAAGAGTGAGTCACTGGTGTTGCTTGAAGACCATTTTGCAGTCACTAGAAGCTGCTATGAACGACTCGAAGCATTATTGTGCTTACCTCTTACCAGATTCTGAACAAATAATTCACCCGCTCTGTAAGAGGACCGAACCTACATTCCATCAAATGAAAATGAATATAAGCAAAGTTCATATAGCAAAGCAAAGGTAGCAGAAAAAACTTGTCCTATCATTAACATGGCAACATATATAAAAGGAACATGGCAAAGTGGGGAAAAGAAGGCAAAAAAAGGGCAACAATTGCGCTTCAAAATACTGCGCTGCAGCCGTATTCGCTATGTTAACAAGCAATGGAATAATCTTAGGGAGCACCTCAAGAAGGATGTCAGGGTAGACAAACGCTTGTGTGAAATAAAAAGGCATTTGATATAAGCTACAAAAATTTTAAATTGTCTTATGAGAAATTGGCCCCTGGTGGTCATATTAAATGCTCTATAATTTATAACATTATTTTGATCCATTTCTCCTAAACCCCTGTAATTCTACACAAGAAGTATTCAAGGTATGTGCTACAATATGCTCATCAACTAGGCTACCCCTTTGAATCTGAGACTTGGAGAACTCCAGCAAAGATGATTATTCTGTAAAATTAAAAAAAACTAGGCTCCCTCAAAGGCTGTATTTGGGACAGCATTTTGCTGGATTTTTAAACCGCATTCCCTCCCATAGCATTTGATTGGCGTGTCCCACGAATCTCAGTTTAAAACCAAGGCCAAAATACTTTTCGCATCGGACCAGCCTACCCCTCCAATTTTTTAAGGAGAAGCTACCAAGACCCTATATATGCACTTAGCAATTACATTTTAAGTGATATATTTATTTTTCTTATTAGTTGTAATACTAACTATTTTTTGTTTATGACACCCTTTTTTAGTTCATTGTTTCACTGTATAATTCCTTCTATATGTTTCTTTGACGTTCAAAGTTAGCAAGGATTCCTAAAGAATTTATAAAGTAACCCTGTGATAACAAATTGAACCTCATAACCTCTTGGTGTGCCTTTAAGCATGCACTAATTTTCTCATCAAGACCAAGGGTTAGGATTTCGTTTCAGTAAAATCAAAAGAGGATTGCAAATAGTAGTGTAGACAAGATATTTGAAATAAACTAAGGAAAATTTTAAATGACTGTCCATAAGAGGTGTCCATGCCTGTGAGTTAAGAGTTTTTTTAATGTACAACAAATATCAATTTGGTGCCTTAAATATCATACCTAAACATTTCTATTTTGAAAGGAATTCTCTTGATACTCTACAAAGCAACTATCTTCTAGCTAAGGTCAATCTTTCTTTCTCTAATTAATCCTTCGTCGCTATCACACAAAAAGTATTTTTCATAGAAATTGAAAAAAAAAAATTTGCAAAGAGATGTTCCTAAAATTCTAATCTTGAAATAAGTAATAGTGATCAAAGAAAAATGACCATATAAGACATAAACAATGTTTTTTCAGATGGAGTCACAAGGTAGGCATTTAGCACATCAATGGGACGGCATAAGCTCTATAAATTTTATAATTTAAATATTTTATAAAAAGAGTCTGATTTAAATTCATAATAAGAAACTTGTTTTGAAATCAACTCTAAAATTCAATGTTCATATTCTAACTGAAAAACCTAATAATAACATAAATATTGGTCAGGAAATTAACAACTGAGTAACCTATTGAGAGAAATTCATATTACAGAAACATTCAAATATTAAAAAAAACAAAAATCCAAATTTCTAAGAACAAAGAAGCCCAAAGGATGCAATCCAGAAACAATTCCCAATTAAAATTATAATAAAAAATTATGAGTATCTTTTATTTGATTGCAATTCCTTTGTTGAATGGATAGCCTCCTCTATATGATAATATCATGATAATTGATTATAAACAATATTATAGTAATCTACAAGAATCAATCATAAGATAAAAGCTATCGCTAATGAAGTGCAAAAAGATTAACAAAGGAGGCTCAGAAATACTGTTCACTAGATCTCACACCAAAAGACCAAGAAAATTCAAATAAAAACAAGGCCTAGCCTACAAAGGCTCATTTTGTGATTTAATATTGATTCGTTTTATTTTTATTTTTATAAATAAACTGAAGGTTTTGAAACTTCGATTTTGAATTCAAGCATTTATGTATGGCATGAGAAGTGAGAGAACTTGCATTAAAAAATGAGGTTTATATTAAATGATGTTTCAATATTATACATTCAATTAGTGTCCACTCACCATATTCACTACATTTTCAAAATTTGAATTTTCTTAACCTATGGGGTTGTTTGAAACAGGCTATTAATATCCCTCTTACGATAATGTAATGGGATTATTGTCATTTGAAAGAATTTGAGAGACCATTTACTTTGTTAATCTTCATTTACTGCTCCTTAGTAACTCTTTACATTTCCCTACATTTACTCACCATATTCCCTACAATATTATCACTTTGGGTTTGAATTAGGTGGTCGACCATTTACTGCTCCTTAGTGAGAGAAGCTAATTACCCTAGTAACTCTTGTTCTTCACTTTTTCCTTTCAACATCATCATCCATCTTATATCCATCATTTTCACTTTCTAAAACATAGAAACCATCTTCCAAAGGCCTCAAATCACCTTAACTCCTACAATAATTGAGTTATACCCCTTTCACAGAGTCATTACTCCGGTTTTCCAAAAGAAATTCATAAATTCTATCCCACATATCCAATTGGACTAAACTTACATCCACTAATTAGCTAACAACCCAATATTTGGAGCTACTAAACATAACCCATTTCTACTAAAGATAAACTAGCAATCTATTATAAACAAAGTTTGAACAAAATCTGTCAAGAAATCTTGAAGTTAAATTTTTTGTTTTTTTTTTCACCAAACATCCCAATAAATCCCAATCCCTTCTCGCCTCACTAAAAATTTCTTAAACATCAAGCACCTCAATAAATAAAATTTTTAATATTCCAATTTTATCCCACCACACACATCACCAAAGACTTGTGACATAAATATAATGCTAAAAAAATTGCTAAATATCTTATAGATTTAATACTAAATACCTTATAAATTTAATACTTTTAATAGGTTTTGACAAGTACAACAAGAAGAATCAACAAAGATATAACAAAATCCACTAATTAGCTAACATCCCAATGTTTGGATATACCAAACCTCACCCATTTCTACTAAAGATAAACCAGCAATCTATTACAAACAAAGTTTGAACAAAATCTGTCAAGAAATCTTGAATTCAAATTCTTTTTTTTTTTCACCAAACATCCCAATTAATCCTAATCTCCTCGCCTCACTATAAATTTCTTAAACATTAAACACCTCACTAAATAAAATTTTTAATATTCCAATTTTACCCCAGCACACATGACCAAAGACTTATGACATATAAATATAATGCTAAAAACACTGTTAAATACCTTACAGATTTAATACTTTTAATAGGCTTTGACAAGTACACCAAGAAGAATCAACAAAGACATAAAAACAACATCCACTAATTAGGTAACATCCAAATGTTTGTATCTACCAAACCTCAAGCATTTCTATTAAAGATAAACTAGCAATCTATTGCAAACAAAGTCTGAATAAAATCTGTCAGGAAATCTTGAAGTAAACTTTTTTTTTTTTCACCAAACATCCCAATAAATCCTAATCCTAATCTCTTCTCGCCTCACTAAAAATTTTGTAAACATGAAGCACCTTGCTAAATAAAATTTTTAATATTCCAATTTTACCCCACCACATACATCACCAAAAACTTATGACATATAAATATAATGCTAAAAAAATTGTTAAATACCTTATAGATCTAATACTAAATACCTTATAAATTTAATACTTTTAATAGGCTTTGACAAGTACACCAAGAAGAATCAACAAAGACATAAAAACAACATCCACTAATTAGCTAACATCCCAATGTTTGGATCTACCAAACCTCACCCATTTCTACTAAAGATGAACTAGCAATCTATTACAAAGTTTGAACTAAACATGTCAAGAAATCTTGAAATCAAATTCTTTTTTTTTTCCACCAAACATCCCAATTAATTCTAATATCTTCTCCCCTCACTAAAAATTTCTTAAAAATTAAGCACCTCACTAAATAAAATTTTTAATATTCCAATTTTATCCCAACACACACAACACCAAAGACTTATGACATATAAATATAATGCTAAAAATATTGTTAAATACCTTACAGATTTAAAACTTTTAATAGGCTTTGACAAGTACACCAAGAAGAATCAACAAAGACAAAAAAAACATGCACAAATTAGCTAACATCCCAATGTTTGGATCTACCAAACCTCACCCATTTCTACTAAAGATAAACTAGCAATCTATAACAAACAAAGTTTGAAGAAAATCTGTTAAGAAATCTTGAAGTCAATTTCTTATTTTTTTTTCACCAAACATCGCAATTAATCCTAATCTCTTCTCACCTCACTAAAAGTTTCTTAAACATCAAGCACCTCACTAAATAAAAATTTTAGAAATTCCAATTTTACCACACCACACACATCACCAAAGACTTATGACATACAAAAATAATGCTAAAAAACATTGCTAAATACCTTATAGATTTAATACTTTTAATAGGCTTTGACAAGTACACCAAGAAGAATCAACAAAGACATAAAAAAAACTTCTTCGAAGAAAGAGACAACACAGGCATTCTAGCAAGTGTGCTTGACCCTAGGATAAGAGGTGCAGACTGGAAAGCTAGTGGAAGCGAAGTAATTCTAACAAGTAAACAAGGAAAAAGAAGTCAATAAAGAAGTTTAACTAAGGGCTTGTCTGGGATCACTTTAATCTTTTTATTTTTATTTTTATTATTATTTTTTTTTTAACTTGTTTCTTTAGTGCATTTTTTGTATGTTTTTATATTTTATTTTTAAAAATAAATTAGTTTGTTTATAAAAATAATCAAAACATCTAAAAATTATTTTGAGTGTTTTAAAAACAACTAAACAAGTTAAATGTTACCAAACATGTTTTGTTTTAACTTTTACATCCAAAAATATACAAAACAAAATAAAAATAAAAAAACAAAAATCAATAATAAAAAATAATCACAAATAGACAGAGAGTTGTTTGAGTTGTCTTAGCATTTCCTTTTCATTTCCATGAGAAATAATAAAAAACGTTCATGCAGTTGCTTAATAAAATAAGAGGACTAAATAGAAAGCACTTAGAATTTTCTAATTATGTAATCTAAAGTTCACTTAATTTATAAAATGACTATAGAAAGTATGCTCCACACGCCTCAGCCTATTAGGTGTATCCCCACAAGACAAATGACCACAAGATTGTCCAGCGACAATTTTGGCATGCTCCATGCAAGCTAAGAAAATGCATTTTAAAGAACTGGTTATGACACAAATACAAAAAAATCATGGTTAATTGTAAGTAATATTAGATGGATAAAATATTCGACGAGTTCACTCATTAGTGACAATTATTAGTTTATGTTCACTTTAGATTTCATTAGTTGGGTTGCTGTGGATCTGCATTCTCCCGTTTGGTGGAAATTCATCTTATGTCCATCAACAACACATTACACTCATGGCATTTTGCATCTCATATAACTCAACTCTTCTGTATGGATAAAATTTAATATGTATCATCATTCCTACAAAACAATCATGTCATTTTGCATCTCATATAACTTAATTCTTCTATATGGATAAAACTGAATATGTATCATCATTGCATTTCGGAGACAAGTGGAACAGTTTTTTCAGAGATTCAAGTGGTCAGGAGGAAAATATGCATAATCAACCAGTTAGTAGACACAATATATTTCCATTCTACTAGGCTCTCTTTTTACAAGAATGAAACCTTTTCCTCACATTCAATAAAATAATATTTACCCTGAACGGTTCAAGCCTTCGTGTAAAAGTATAATGACCAAAATAAGCATCAACAAACTGGAGTAAATAAAGCAACAAAAAGCCAACCAACACAGAAATTCTCTTTCAAGCAGAAAGTATATCTCGGGAAAACTGGTGTAGTTCACTAGTTTGTAAGCTGTATATAGATGAGGAAAAAAAAAGAACAAAAGAGGAAAAGCTGCTTTACCAGTGGTCCACTAGCAACATAACAGAAACCAATAGACTCTCCATAGTTTTTCCAGAAGGCAAACTTCTCAGGCGTCACATACTCTTTTACCGTGAGGTGTAAGGGGGTAGGCTGAATGATATTGCAAAAGTTAATACAAGAAACTGTAATTTTCATAGTATCATTGAAACAAAATATTTTGGTGATTAGTAAACCTGTAAATACTGGCCCAATGTCAGAATGTCAACACCTATGGTTCTCAAGTCGTCCATAGCTTCCTTTACTTCATCATCAGATTCTCCTAGACCGAGCATGATAGAAGACTTTGTAATCATCCCTTCTTTGCAAAGTTTTCCATGCTTTAGAACAGACAAACTCTGGTCATACCTAATATATATATCATCACCACCACCAATAGCCTAATGCCCATTATTTGGTTGGTTTTAAAAGTAAACAATAATAACAGCAGAAGAATAAACACTCAAATGAAAAGAAATTTTGAGCAGAGAGCGAAAACTAGATAATTTTTCAAAACCAATACATTCAAAGTAATTTAACAAATGCACATACAGTCAAGTTAACTGAGCAGATTTGCTCAGGTGATCCTCTTCTCTGTTAATAGCTACAAAAATCTGCATGTAAAAATCCCCTAGTCTGATATTATTCATACAAAACATCACATTTGAGTGGGATATGTCCAAACAGTAGTAATTCAAAGAAAAGTGAAAAGGCCAAGAAATCAGATGAGATAGAGGAAGCAAATCCACTAAAATCAAGCTCAGATGATAAAGTTGAGCAGGGGAAAAAAAAAGTAAGAAAAAATTAAGCCCTCTGCTCTGGCAAAATTTCTTGATCGATTTATCTGAGAATTGATGAAGATTTTCAGTTATAAGGATAGGCGATACACCATACCTAAAAAAAATCACATTACATATAATATTGTGAATTGGTTCTGAAGTCATCTTAGGCTGTATCCACTATGTGAAGTAGTCGATTATCACAATTATAAATCTCGTTTGCCCCTTAGCAGTGGAAATGAGCCAAGTAGTTCCATTCCCCAGATAGTGAATGGGCAAGGACAAGTCACCATTAATAATAATGTACAAAGTGGCTTTTCCTGGGTCTTTTATTTCTAGTACATGATACCCACCTTCATAAACTTTAGAAGTGAATTCACCCAATTTGGTTCATCTGAAAGGCCGACTTCAACTAATTCCTCTTCATAGAAGATTAGTCAGGTAAGCTCAATGGTTGGTCATCATTCCCCGCCTTGGAAAGAAGGTCGGCCAGTTCATTCTACTCAAATTTGCAAAATTTAGGGGGCGTTTGGCTGCCTCGTGGATTTAACGTAAGTAGGATTTACTATATCCCGTAAATCCGGATTTATTAAATCCAAATTTTATGTTCGGTATCAACTTTGTTTGATGTTTGGCATTTGTTTCAGGATTTAACAATTTTGTTGGAGTGGCATGCACAGGGGCCATCCAATGAAGTTAAATAATGTCTGCAGTATTGGGCAGAAGGAGTAGCATGCACAGTCAAAATATGCAGCTAAAAGTTCGTCTTCACAAAATTATCATGGAGCTGAATATGCTTTCATCCTTCTGCTAAATCTCAAATAAAACGACTACATTTATAAAAAAAAATGAATAACTTTTACTGTAAATTACAACTGATGCAAAACTATGCTGACTAAACCTGACCACTTCTACCCTACTGACAGGTTACAATAGCTGCAGACAGCATGGGGAGCTTCCAACAGCATTTTAATGGCTGCTAGAATAAACTCTACAAGATCTCAAGATTTCTTGATATTATTGTCTTGGAGCATTTACATACATACCACCCAATTCCTATGTAT
>NEWO01000018.1:71966-87359 GCA_003013225.1 Phalaenopsis aphrodite
AAAAAAACCATTATTGAAACTTTTAAAAGTGAAACACACCTTTCATGCAAAGGTAAGGTGATTTGCATGTGAAAATCAATGTTTAGTTGTTAGATATATAAATATATAAGATTGGATGGTATTTAAGATTCTGCAAGGTTTAAATTTTTATTTCTGCTAGTTAAAAAGATTTCAGTCAAGCACTTCTGAAATCTCGCAATAAGCTTGCAACCAAACAACTTCTTTCTATATTTGTGAGTTCTTTACTTGGTTCGGAGTGACAAGCTCATACTAACTTGAATCCTTGCAAAAGGTTTCCTCCTCAGCGTGTACAATCACAATTTGAAAGCGCTCACTTGATCAAGTTAAGAAAATGCAATGCATCAATTCCAAGCTCATAGTCACTGTCATCATTGGCTTTTTTTTTCATCAAGTACTTCAACATAGGACCCACTATCTGTATTTGTGAGATATTCATGAATTTCTGGATAATGCATGGGGAGGTTATCATGTTATTTATTTATTTTTTTATTAATTTGTGTTTTGAGTTCTTTTGATACAAGTTATTTTTGGTTTTGCCAAGTTGGAATTATATGTAATTAAGCTCTTGATTGATTAGTCTGTCAGAAGACATACACTCCATTCATGCTTGGTCAACCACTCTCTCTCCTCACCTTGAATCTTTTATTAACACTTTTCCTACACCATTTATTTCACTGTCTTCTACAACACCTTCCCTTGATATTTTTTTTTCTTATTTTCTTCATGACTTATAGATTGCAAGCCAAACATCTGCTCTTTTCATTTATACTTTCTTTTGTTCCACTCCTACCTATTCTTGACCTCTACCTATGTTTCATAAATCAAATTGATTAGATGTGAGGAAAATGAAAAAATAGAATTTAATGTCGTACATATAAAATTCAAACCATAGCAATCGCTATCGAAGCTACATACATGACGCCCAACTGCAAAAATGGATTCTGTGGAAGCATCCAGAGCATCATGATCACTTAGAGTGGAATTTCCTATGATCGAATGGAGTAAGCACAATGAAAGCGATGCAATTCAAGCGCAACATCAAACATTCAAAGTGAATTTGTTTTGATCATTGCCAATCACTCAAATGACATCCACTCAAAAAATGGAACCTCGAATTTGCCTAGGAACCACACCCATATTGCATAGATCTCTACTCGCAAATTATCAATATATAATTTGAGGAAATGACATTTAGGTAAACTACTTAAAAATCAAATTAACTCTCCCTATTTCTTCCCTTAGAAGCCACCGCCCAACTCTATCCTATTCCCAATCAATCCTAATTTGCCATTTTCATTCAAAAATAAACAAATCTAATATATATATATATATATATATATATATATATATATATATAATAAAAAATAAAAAACTAATCTCAACACCATCAATTCTCACAGCTACCATTTGAGCCCTTCATCTTTTCCTTACACGCTCTCCCGCATACTCATATGAAAACCCTCCCCCTTGCTCTCGCCATCCCGTCAGCTACACCACTCCCCATTCCTGTATGTCAACTTACGTCCCCATGCCACCCGCAACCCAGCTTTCTCTGCCTCCCCTTTGCCGCAACCTGAGCCACTGTTCCACACAGCTGCAACCGGCTCACAAAGCTAGCAGGCATCACTCTCACCTCCCTACCCTCATTTTTTCACACACAAAACTCAGCTACCAGCTCTCTCTTAACAGCAGCATACCCACACATCCTCATGTGCCACCTGCAAACCTCCGGAACCGCGACAACTCTCGCCGCTTGCAGCATGCAACCACACCATCATGCAAGCAACCCAATCTCTAGCGACATTCCTCCCTCACCCATTGCTCCTTGCTTAGCTCACACACAACACCACATTCACCTCCCAATTGAACTCAAGCACCACATCGACACAAGCAGATCTGCCTCTCTTCAAGAATATTAAGGTAAAATGAAGGAAAATGGCAATTAAGATTCTGCAGGAAGAGTTCATACTTGTCATTCTTGGTTTTCTGTTTAAAGCAGGTAATAGTATTTGAAGTTTGGCAAGATTTAGAGTTGTCATTTTTACTGTTTTGCTTAAGAGAGCAAGGAGGTTTAAATTGAGTAGAATTTATAGTTGTTGCTTGGATGTTCTTATAGAATCCTGCTCCTCAAAATTTGCCATACAAACAGTCACTTCTCGGATTCAAAGTAAAACAGAGAAGACATGAGTTTAATGTTATGTTGGGATTAAATTTGTTGTTATGGTTGTTTAGTTGAGAAGTTTGAGTCAAATATTTCATAAAATGTATGTATATATGCATGCGTATGCATATAAATATAAAACAGAGAAAAAAAGAGAGAGATAAGAGGGAAAGAAATATATTGCCTTGAAATTCATGAAGGTTTACCAAATTCATCATCTCGCCTCGTGCTAAAGTATAATATTTGCAAACCCAAACTCCTGAAATTATGATTGCAGTTGCATGACTAGTGGAATCCTATACATGTTTTTTATAGTGTGGTGAGGCGAAACTCATATGTGACACTCGCGATGCAGTTAGCAATTCATAATTAAATACATATACGCATTTTTCACATCACAGTGAAGAAATTTGCAAATTCTTATGCAAATAATATATACATGTTTTTTGTAATGTGGTAGAGGATGAAGATCAAATTTTGATGTTTACACAACTCATAGCGCGGTGAGCAAACCCAGCTGTCTCGTTGCAGCCCTCAAGCAGGGATGATGACATGAGGCTAATGGATTATGAACTGATAGAAATTTAAAATAGGACTTACAAAGAGCTTAAGCAGAATCTAGGTTAACTTTAATTGAATTTTAAAAAACACGATTAAACACAAAACTAAGGAAATAACAAAGTAAATAAATTTTTAAAAATAAATAAATCTTAAAAGAAAATTTAATTAACTTGCAGGAGAATTAGAACTTCACTGAAGTATATAAGTAATCTTCCTATATTCAGAAACTCCAGAGCACACAATGAACTGAACTCAAAACAGAATGAAATGAACTGAAGCTAGACTTTTATTTATAGATGAAAAAAGATGCCACTTGAGGCCCGCTTGAATGTAATAAATCATATAAGAATGAGTTTTTCCACCCAAGTAAAGCCAAAAACTAGAAATAACATCTAACCTAATCTAAATCGGAATATAATTTAATATAAACAAATTTATTTCAAATTTGTACCTAAAACGCCATCAGATTTGCACCCGCTAAACAAGCGGGCATAACGCAAGTCCCTTAATAAATAAGGTGCACTGCTCTCAATGTTAAATTGTTCATGTGAATTGCCAAAATCGAAAAAATCTTTAGATTTGTGTTTCTTGATGCTATTTCAAGCTCGGATACATTGGAATGAAGAAAGCACAAATATTGATGTTTTAGGATTGCACATTATTTGTGTTCTAATGTGCATAACCGCCTTGCAAATGAACTAAAGTTTATGCAAGTCTATTGTGCAAGTGCATTTAAATATGTGCACGCTATCAAAGCCGACAACCAGCATGTGCTCTAACTTGCTTCTAAATGCTTGAAATTAGGCGTATGAGTCTGTTGCATGGGCATGTTAAAAAATTATATTTTGAATATCTCACCTTGAAAAACCTACACACTAATGAATTAAATAGCAGCATGTTCTCCGTCGCTCATCTTAATTCATTAAATATAAGCATATGAGGATCTTGTGTGGGCTAAATGTCTGCTTAAACTTAAACCTATTTTGCTCTGGAAAATGTGCAAGCTAGCTAAAAATAGCATTTTTCGTTTAAATTATACCTAGCACAGAGCATCCAAATTAACATGTATGTGCCCTACTGCTTATCTTAAATGCTTGAACTTAGGCATTTACGCTAGTCCAAAAATAAATAAACAAATAAATAAAATGTAATCACGTTCACTACAATAGGCGTGCAAATATTTTGTATTTTACATAATCTCATTTTTTTAATTAATAAATTTCAATATATATTACATGCTCTGAAGTGAGTCACCTTGTTTATAGGGAAAGACCGTAAGTCTCACTCTGTTTGGTCTGGCCCTCCTACTATAAGAACCGAAATTGACAAAATTGAGTCTTCATTGGCTCAATCTATTTATCCTCCATAAAAAGAATGGAGTTGACAAGAAAAATATTATTTTGCATGCCCAAGCAATTAAACTACAATATAATAATTTCAAATATCTCCTTGATGGTAGTTGTATTAAAATAAAATTCAACTTGAGGGGTCTATCCTAAAATTAAAAAAAAAAATCTTATAAAAATCTAAAAATATTTAAACGGAAAACCTACCACTAAAAAGCTTAAAGTAAGATTCATCCACCCTTCAAATTTGTTTGTAGAGGGAGACAAGTTTAAAATTAACTCAAACTCATAAAGAATTAATGTCATGTCAAATATACTAATAAGTTCACGCAGAAAATAATATATATACATTTGCTCATGTTGGTTTAGGGTTCAATTTTTTCGTGTGTTGGTTTCGGAACAGTCGTTGGCATCTCCTTCTCCCTTCAAGAGTTATATATAAGGGTTCCAAGTTGTGCTTCAGTTGTATCTCGTTATTGAGATGGTGTTTGTCCTTCCTCTATCCTTCCCGCATCGCACCCCATCACCCTCTCTTACCGCCACTACCCAGAATACAAGGATTTGTTGTTTTTCTGTAGCTCCCCACCCTCCAACCCTACTGTCCCCCCACTACAGTCATCGGTTGTCGCCTTACTTCACCTGCTCCCCTCCATATTTATTGTCGCAACCCCAAACAACATATTTATTACTCCACCTTCCAACCCACCTAACCGACACCCCTCCACCTTGGATCCACGCTTGTTTTGCGTCATTTGTTGTATTTGTTGCAATTTCATATTTTTGTTTGTTTTATTGTAACTTCCTATTTAAATTTCAGGAAATAAAACTTATTTGACATCGGTGTTTGGTTAACTTCATTATCATTTGGTATCAGAGCTAGCCAAATCCTAGTCCTATTTAAAGATAACAAAAATCAGGTCAAAAAAAAAATTTTCCCACTCAAAACCACCCCTATACATCCCTTTCATCCCTTCAAATCAAAGCCCTGGCCATGCCACCTAGGAGATAAGAGTCATAAGTTGATCAAGAACTTACTATGGATGAGGTGCAGCGAAAAATTCACCGACTTCAACAAAGGCTAGATGAAAAATGAGGAAATGGCTCGTGAAGAGATCACCTTTGATCATGACAACGATAGTCGAAGGGGGATAAAACCACGAAACTATAGGAATGATTCCAGTAAAGAAGAGGATATGCCATAATGCTTCGAGATATCAAAGGAGGCTGGGAGAAGAAGTGACTTTTAGCGAATAGAGAGAAATGGGAGTAAAGGTAGACTTATCAGATTTTGAGAGGCGAATGAATTTGGACAACTACATTGAATGATTGCAGATTGTCGAAAAGATTTTTGAATACAAGGTGGTGTTAGCTGAAAGAAGAATGAAGCTTGTTGCCATATAGCTAAAGAAAAGTGTCTCTTTGTGGTAGGAGAATATGAAGTGAGAGAGACAAAGAGAAACAAGATAACTTCTTAAACACTCAAATACATCAAATTTATGTTTCAATAAGTACGCCGATACATTTTTTATGCGATCATCAATAAAAGTGACATAATATTGAAAACCTCCAATAGACTGAACCGAAATAGAACCGCGATCAGAATGCACTAACTCCAACTTTTTGGGCTTCAACTTTGACCCACTTTTAGAAAAAGTAACATTCTTTTGGTTATCATAAACACGATCTTCACAAAAATATAGATTTATAGATTTTAAACCAGAAATTTATTTTTAGAAAGTATGGACTTCATACATTTCTTTCATATGGTCAAGCATAAGGTGTCATAGACCTGCATCACCTTTTATTCCAACAACACTAATGGATTCAGACAAATCGTTGATCAAATAAAGGATGCCTTCAATATTGCCCCAAGCCATCACTATTGCTTCTTTGGTCACCTTTCATGAATCGCCTATAAAAGTAGTCATATATCTTCACCTTACAAGCTGATTTACAGAAATCAAGTTTCTCTTCAAACTTAGAATCTAAATAACTTCATTGAGCTTCCAGATTGGTTCATTTGACACCCTGGTATCAACATCACCATTTCCAATAATATTATAGGTCTTGTTGTCTTTCAAATACACTTTTTTGTAAATCATATTGAATGTAATTTTTAAACACGTTTTCGTTGGGGCAAACATGAAAAGAAGCATCTGAATCCACTATCCATGACTCAGTACCATTTAAGAACCAAATACAGGAGTCCCCTTGGATTTCATCTATGAAGACATATTGGCAGAGAGCTTTCTATCTGAACCTCCACCAAAGCATCTTAGAAGCTTTGTAGTACTTCTTAAAGTGACATTTCTTTCCACATATCTAGCATTCATATTTGTCTTCTCTCTTACCTGAACTTTCCTCTACTAGACTTGAATCTTTCTATGCCTATGTTTCTATCCAGATTTATTCCTTTGTTTTTAACCTTCAAAGCAGAATTTGAATTTTCACCACTTGCTTTCTTATGAAATTCATTCAGCACTAACCATACAATGTCATCAAAGTGTAACTTCATATTACTTGAAGAATTACTCACCACATTGATTAGTTCATATCAGCTGTCTGGCAATAAAGATAAAAGTAATAGTGTTCTGACCTCATCATCAAATTGATGCCAACAAAGTTAAAATGATTAGTCACAATGCTGAAGTTATTGAAGTACTAAGCCACTGAACTACCATCCATCGTCTTCAAATTGAATAATTTTTTCAACAGAAAAACTTTGTTTTAAGACGAAGGTTTCTCATACATTCTTGTTAGTGCAATCATGAGATCAATTATGGTTTTTGCATTCACAATGCTGAAAGTAACAAATGAGAAAAGTGAAAGATGGATCAAATCTAGTGTTGTTCGATCAAAAACTTCTTATTATTCTAGAGTTGTCAATTTCGACTTATTGGTGATTCCTTCGAATGACAAATACAATTTCTTTTAATAAAAAAAATCTTTAATTTGTATTTTCCAGGAGAAAATTTCAAACTGTTGAATTTCTTCATCTTGTACCACGCTTTGTCGGCTATTTTTCACACTCAAACCAAATATCTTCAAAAAAATCCATTGGATACTACTTGTTAAGAAACTTATGAGAAAATGAGAAACATTGATTTGAAAGATCCAAAGCAAAACTTAGAACATAAGCGCGCAAAGTGAGAAATCACAGAAAAATACAAGAACATTAAGATTTAACGTGGTAAAACTCAAAAGTAAGAAAAAATCACAGAACCACACCATAACAAGAAATCCACTCTGAAAAATAATGATGATAGTATAAATTACACCACACTTAAGCCTTTCTACACTTTTGAAGCTCAAGGGCAATCCTTGCTCTCATTTGCACAAGAGAAATCTTGAAATCCAACTGTACATTCTAGCAGTGAAATCAAAATTTAAACCTAAACGGCTCAAAAAAATGGTTACTAGTGCCTGGCGCACCCCCGAGAATTGGTTTGTTGAGCGCTCGGGTTCCAAACATGTGTCGAGCAGAGTTGCGCCCTCCTAGGAGCTAGATTGTCGGAGGCTTGGTTTCTGAAGCTGGAAATGAGTTTGAATGGAAAAGGCGGTGCCACTCTGACACAGGGACACCCAGTTGGAGCATTAGAGCATCCATATTGGACTATTTGTGAGCCCCATTGCAGTGCCTAGGTGCTGCACCCAAGCACAAGGGCGCCCAGAAAAGGAGATTCTTGCTTGAATAAACAATTGATCACCATCAATTAAGCTCCACATATAGCACAAGTGTCTCCATTTGAAGGTCTACATGCACTAGTAGAGACTACATAACCTACAAAATGCCCATGCTACAATACCTCCATAAAAAATAAAAAATAAAAGTTCTTTCCAATGAGGAGTTTTATGTTGTGCATCATAAGCATATCATAAGGTTCATAGAAGAGAATTAATGGTTAAGGTTAAAAACATTATGTGAGCTATCTTGTTTTTCAAGTTTAATGTGTTGTTTATGAAGACAAGTTATGCTAAGTGTTCATGTGCCATTTTATAATTTCCTTTGGCTATACTTAATATTATAAATCATGTAGGAGTCTTCAAAGAATTTTACACCTTCAAATGCACATAAGTTTAGCATCATATCATATTATTCAAAAAGAAGATGTTAAGAGATTTCATGTAAGGTCGAGAGAGAATGAGCAAATCAAGCTTTATTTTGACACTAAATTATCTGAGAAGTCAAAGGAAAGCTTGTAATTATTATTTCCAATAGAATGATGGCCAAGGAAAGTACCAAGCCAGCAAAATTAATACATCAGCCCACAATTCAAAAGAAAAAGGAAGCCTTTGCACCAGCAAGTAACCACCAAATCACCTTCTAAGTTTAAATAAGCACTACAATTCATAGGAATTTTTAAGTGAAAAATGTTGTGGATGGTAAAGATTGATTTTTTTCTTTTTTTTTTTTTTTGGCTATAAGAAATTGTTAGTGTGATTTTAAATGAAATTTAAGTGTTTGACTCCGCCTTCTTCCTCTTAGGCTTGGCGGCCAAGAGCATTGTTATTTGGTGACAACATTTTTTACTAGTTGACTTTTAATTTTTATGTGAATTTCTATTCTCTCCCTCCTAGTTCATCCTCTATCAATCTTAAAAACTCATTCCAGCTCCTCTCCAATAAAAAAATAAAAGATTGTCAAGCATACACCCAACCGAGCAAAGTAGCTCAGATCAAGTTTTGATTTGGCCCAAAGTTCGCCAAGCAAAACAAATTGAAAATTTTGCAAGAACTCCATATCAGCATTTCAATCATTCCCAAATTCTTTGCAAGTGTTTTAAGCCATAAATAAGAAAAATTAAGTGAAATAATCTACATTCAAAATCTACCAATTGGTCATAAATGAACTAGCCTTGTTATTTCTATCAGATCTCAACAATAATCCCACTGAAAAATTTACAATAAACTCCACAACTAATCTAAAATAACATTCTCACACTGTTTCCGTATGTTTTAATGGAAAGAGGTCACCCTTGATCAAACTCTAAATCTATAAAACTTGCATGGTGCCCTCGGCCAAAAAGAGGTTCACCTTACTTGGCCTACCTTAACCTCTCCAACACCATTCGCATATCCTCCAAATCACCTCCCAAGTATTCGAAAGACACAAAGGCAACTTATACAGGAATAAAAAGCCATTGGAATATTTAAAACAAAGATTACCCCAATTCACATGTTTCAGTATGGATCTTAGATGAGTGTTCCACTTCCATGAGTGATGGTAGTGTCGATTCAACATTTTGGTTTTTAAAAGTATTACTTTGGCGCTTATTTTAAGTGCATGGTTCTAGAAGCTAGCAATGTTAAGATTGATTAAAATAGCAATGCATCTACAATAAAAAAGTTTTATCATTTAATGTTGGGCAAAACTAAATCAAATTTATTAATTTTGAAGGACTTTTATAACGTTTTCCTGATGGATTATTTGGTTTAAGTATTAGGAGTGTAGAGTAAACCAAATGCAACGGTTCTGAAATTTCAAATATTTGGTTTAGCAAAACAAACACCTAGTAATTTGTGAGGGATTTTGAAATTCTTAGCTTATTTTCAGTGTATTGTGTATTTAGAATTTGCCCCATTCATAAAAATTTCAAATACATCGCACAACAAACCACTCGTGCGACTTCCCTACAATGCCTTTGCCCAGCACAGCACCACTTCTCTATATTAGTAACGTTCATCGCAACTCGACACTTGCAAGTGACCTCTATGATAGGCAATGCTTACGACAACTCCACCATGCTCACTCAAGCCTTCATATGCAACCTCACTCACACTAGCACGAACGATGCTTAAAACTGGCGAGACCCCCAAACACCTTGCATGACCATCCCAAACTAGTGATGTCACCCTCACTGTCATGATGCCACAATACCGCCTGAGAGAGTCACCACCATGACCTCCATCATGCATCAATCCCAAAGCATGCAATGTTTTTTTTTTTAAATTAATGTTAACTATTTCTAAAACAGACACATGAAAAAACAATTAAATTCCAAAAAAATGGTATTTACTTCACATTTAAAATTCTTCTAGATTTTAAATACTTGCAACCAACCCCTAGAATAATTGTTTCAAAAGCATATTGAGAATTCATGAAATCCCCTTCAATGATGCAAACTTGCTGCAGGCTATATGTACATAAAGCGAAATGATGAAATTGAGTACTACTTCTGCAAATCTCTCAAGAAGAAAAATGAGAAGCTTATTAAAATACAAATATAGTTTAATATTTGGCTCACCTTGCTCGAGGATCTCGGACAATTCTTTGAAGGCGTTTCACAGTTTCAATGTTATGAGCAAAGACGTCCAGCCCAGAATGGACAAGTTTGAACACAGCTTCTAGATCACCACCGAAATCAGAGGTTAGACACTCAACAAGTATTTCAGGTTTGAGATTCTGCACCACAAAAAATACCTCACGATAAGTTTTGCAATACTAGTCACAAAGAAATAATTAACCTTGTTATAAAACAGAATAACCAACAGCTACAAGAGCAGAAAATCAATTCATAAATTCCTTTAAAGGTTCTACCAAATAAACTCATTTATTATTTACATCAGCATATAAACCTTCAAAGCCTTGACTGTCTCTGCAAAGTGACCACTTCCACCATCAGATAAGTCATCTCGATCAACACTTGTCAATACAACATAGTCCACGCTGCCAAAAATATAGAACAATAGAGCAAAATATCCATTACAACTAGTTAAAAATTTTAAATATTAGAGAGTATATTGTCTTACATTTAAATCACAATTACTAGATGATGTGTAGCAAAAAATGTTAAATTATCTTTATGTTTTGCATATGTTTATGGATGTAATTGCACTTTAAAGAAATGTATTTTATATTTTTCATGGAGGGTATTAGGAGTGAAGCAAAGTGGGGAAAAAATGGAGCAAAATGAAGATGATTTGGAGCTATGGAGGACACGGGAGACCAGCGCCTTGACGGCTAGTGCTTGTGGGCACCAAGGCGCCACTACCCCCAGCGCCTTGGCGCCAGTATTTTTGGCGCCTAGGCGCCTATATGAAAAACTACAGACAGAGCCTGGCTCCTAGGCACCAGCAACTGCCTGGACATTTTTCAATAGTTGTTCCACACGATGTTGGGGGTTATTCACCCCGATAAAAGAGTCTTTGGTGAAGGAGAAAGAGTCATCTTCTCAGTCTTTGGTCAGTCTTTTGTTGTAGAAGAATATAGGGTAGAATTACTTGAGTGATTGGTGAGGAATTTGAGTTGAATTGTAAGAAGAGTTCAGATTAGCAGCAAGGGAGCAGGAAATCCTTGGAGGAGCATTATCAAAGCATTGTAAGGAGTGGAAAAGCTAAGTATTGTGCACTCATGTATTTGTATTTTATGTAAACACAATTTTATAGTGGATTTACTTGTTTTCAAAGATGTTTTGTCATGTTTTCTTAATGCTTTCTGAGTAGACTTTTTACCTTTCCCTTGTGGTGATTAAGTAGGTAGTGTAGGGTTGAAGGAATGCTTTTAAAATTGTTTTTAAATCTTTAATGTGATGAGTAACCTTCAAATCTTCATTTACTTTTCATTTTGGCCAAATGATTAGTTAAAATGTGTTTTGACCCATAATGACTCGAGAGAGCTATGGAAGAACAACTGGATTAGTCATGTTGAACTATAGGATAGTACACTATAGGGATATGCAGATGTTAGGGATATAATCTTTGATGGGTTCGAATTGCGATTTAAGAAATTAAAACGAGTTTAAACAAACTTCTTTATGCACTTGGGAGAGGGTAAATAAGATAGTTGCTTCAATTTATCACTAGCCTCATTTACAATTTGTAATTTTTCATTTTCACTACCCTTAAATCATTATAAGGGAGGAGAGCAATTTTACCACTTGATTTTCACCGATCCAAATCTATTTAGTAAAATTTTAGTAGGAATAAACCTTTGAGAGTAGTTTGTAATTCAATAGGACTAGTTAGCATAACTTTAAACTAATTTACTTTCAAGCTAAGAACAAATTTAGTAGGCTAGAACTTTTCATAAAACTTAAACACCTCGTTCCCTATGGGTTTGATAACCTAGACTCAAAAGTCTCATATTACAAAAGTGATACATACACGTCCGTAAGGCCCCAGAGTGCAAGTGCACTTGGACTTAAGTTAAGGCTGCATCAATAGACAAATATTCTATTTCATTTTGATACGAAAACTGATAATAACTAAAGCAGTAGTATTGTTGTCTTGATCGCACATTATCAACCTTTCTTGATACTATTTGTTAGGAATAGGATAGAAAATAATGGGATATTTTATTTCTCTTAGTGGCTACCAAAATAGGACATTAGAGCTTACTTGTGGTATATTTTTTTCTTTCCAATGCATTTATGGATAAAACACCATCATCATCATCAACAACAATAACAACAACATCAACATCACCATCATTTTCTCAACCAGGTGGAATCATCTCCACTCATTTCAGTCATCCTTAATGAATCTTTCCATGAACATAATTTACTAAAATGAAAAATTATCTAAAAGAGACATTTTAAAATATACATCAACCAAGTAAGAGAAGTGAAATACTTACTAATTTTCAAATGTATTTCGAGAACTAAGGTTTAAGTGATGTGATTGTCTTATAATTTCAAAACGCACAAAACAGAAACTCAACATATGATAATTTTTAGGTTACAGTAGGCTTGAATGGATGTTAGGAATTAAATTAGTTAAAAAGGATTACATACCAAAATTGTATGTTGGAACTTATAGCATATTAGAAAAAAATTCATATATGTAACGAAAATAAATTTATCAAAAATATTTGATTAATTGAAAATAGACACAAGGCTGGTTGTATACAAGTAGGCATGAGGCCAATTATAAAGAATAAATGTACAAGGAATCCTATCGATTGATTCCACACATGAAACTAGTAAATATTTAGTTATTTAGAATTGCACGGACAAGACTCAAAGCTAGGGCCTCTGTCTGGAAACAAAGAAGCATACCCGCTGAGCAAGAGGTCTTTGATAACCAGTAATTTAATCTTCCCTAACTAGTTTAGAAAGGTGAACAAAAGGTTGAAGAGCATACTCCCAGCTTGCAATTGCCTTGGCGGTATTCTGAGGTTCCATGGGATCTGGAGGAGCAGGATTTCTGCTTGTTTTTACAGCACAAAATCTACAGCCACGAGTACAAGTATCCCCTAGAAGCATGATGGTTGCAGTTGCAATACCATCTCCTTCTCCTCCTGCCCCTCCCCCGCCATTCCAGCACTGAAGAAGATAAATAAAATAAAAATGTGTTCATTTATGAGTTTAAAAGGCCTAAAAGCATGGAAAAAATATACATTACATATATACTGCAGTTTTAACTATAAACTTTGAGAAAGCAGATGCAAATATATAGCAAGATAACCAAATTAAAAGGATCACCACAAGTATAAACCCCATGAAATGACTCCACGAAGTTAACCTACAACTTTCATACCAACTGCCAACTAAACATCTGAGAACCCAGAACATAGAATAACATTCAAAAGAAACAAAGTTTAACAAACAGCAAAATTGCAAGCTTTCTTGCATGCATCATAGAAGCAGCCAAACCTTCTTGCCAACCATCCCATTTTCTTCCAAACTAAGACAATTAAGACATTTTAAATGCAGTATCTCGCATACAACAACAAAAACCACAAGCCTTTATTCCACTAAGTGGGGTCGGCTACATGAATACATCTTCTCCATGTTGTCCTACTGGGAAATGCAGTATCTCGCATATCAATGAAAATTTAACAGAAAAGAAAATTTATTCATCAAATTAAAATTGAAAGGCTAGAAGCTAAGAGAAAGAAATGAGAGAAAACACATCCAACAGTTAAACTAAGAGGAACAAGGAGCTAGATACATGAAAAAAAGAAAAAAACTTGAGAGAGAGGGAGAATGGATACATAAAACCTTCCTTTACTATGACTGCCCCGACATTACGAAGCCATAATCCCCCAACATGAACACGTCAATTTTTTCATACCGCAATTTTGTATGTCAATTACGCATCAAAACAGCCGTTTTTGATATAAGCTAAACATCAACATTATTCAATGCTTACCTCCCCAATATTAGGGCATTGAGCCTCCACGCACACTGTATTTAGCTTTAACTCAGAAAGCGACTCCTGCAACTTGGAAAACTTCTCCCCCTGTGGCGCCCTCTGACGGAGCCATCCCGGCTTCTTCACACTTAGATCTCTCCCAGTATGCACCCCCATCCCTCCCGGATACATCGAGGCCTTACCCGATGAAACAGCGGCGGAATCGAAAAGCGTGGAAGGCGGCATGCTGGAGCTCGTTTCCACCGTCTCTGAGGTATCAACGGAATGCGATAGAACTACCAGCGACCGATTAGAGAAGCTTGCGCTTCTGGGTTTGGAAGAGAAGACAGGAATCGGCGAGATGAAAGGATTGGCAAGTGATTTCTGAAACATTCTCGATCCTGTAAAGTGGGATTGTTCAAGAGGCTTTGATGCAGGTTGATGAATCCGAAAAACCAAAGTCCTGAATCTCGCAGGTCAGAATAAGGCTTGGAAGAGATTTAATATACCTCACGCTGATCACTGTTGTGATGATCGCCTGGTAAGAGAGGAAAACGGAGAATTGGAAGAGGGAAAGATGAAATTTTGCTCAGCCTTGCAAGAAAGCAGAGAAATGTTTCAATGGAAGCAAATTTGTAAGCAAGATGGCGACTTTATCGAAGTTTTGGGCCTTTACATAAACACCTCCCAAATAGTACGTATTTACATTTTAATGAAATCTTTCATACCATGCCAAGAATATCACTACTTTGCTTTTTAAAAATGAACATACATCTTTCTATGCCTGGATTAAAAGAAATGGTCAGAGACTATTACCACCCTCTATACAGTCATCATAGTAAGTGAGAGATTTGAACCTCAACCAGATGATACTTACAATTGATTAGCAGAAGCCAACCGACAGGTCAGAGCACATGGACTGTTGGTTCGAATCTCTCTCAGTATATTCCGTGTGTTTGTATGTATGTATGTCTGTCTGTGTGTGTACCTCCAGTCATGGACTATTGGTAAGCAGTCTCTTTGAAGGTCGTACATCCTCTCAAGTCATGAATTTGAATCCTCATCTGACCACTTTGTCGTTAGTGAGGGCGATCCTCGTATAATTTGAAGTTTGAATATTATATATATGAATACATAAGAATCAAATGACACATAGGTAAATCTTTAACTTTTTATTTATTTCTGGGAACTTGCTAGGAAATCGTGGTCGCTTCCCATGTATTTTGCATA
>NEWO01000018.1:94677-120808 GCA_003013225.1 Phalaenopsis aphrodite
TATGTCCTTCCCCCATTGCCTAGTTAGTCCCATATCATGAGTTTGAATGTTATCCTCCATGCTCTAGTGTACAAAAGCAAATGAGAAGTGTACAAATAATATTCACACTATTGTATATAGTTTACATGACATTATAAAAAATTAAATGATAAATTGAGCTACATTGTTAAAAAATTAAACAAATTTGTTATTCGAGTTAATTTTGAACACATGCTTGATGAACATGAATAAGTGGGCTCACTCAAGCTCGGCTTGTTTACACAATTTGTTTAAATTGAACTCACTTTAACACATATTAGATGTTGGATGAGACCCAAACTTTGAAGATAAAGCTTGAAACCAACATAGCTAAACAAACATTTGTTTATCCTTTTTAATGGTGTATTGTGGAGCCCATTTATGCCTCCTCTCTTTTATACTTACCATACTTAATTTTTTTTTAGATTTTCTCCTATTATTTTATATGGAGTGACAATTTTCTATGATGCTTTGCTTTTTAACTCTAAATTTTCAACACAAAAAAAAAATAAAAAAAAATAATAATAATGATAAGATTATTAAAAAATAAATTGGAAGATTTTTGTGGATAGTTATTTATGATCAATATTTAATTCATTAATTTGCTAATAAAGATAAGTTTATATAAGAAAATAAATGTTTAAGCCTTGTTATAGCTAAAATATAATGTACATGGCCTTTGGGAGGTAATGTTAGAAATGAATGCATCTTAAATTAAAACTAATTAGTAAAAAAAAATTTATATTAGTTAAAAATATTAAATATCATTCATAGATAGTCAGCTTAGCTTCAGTGGCTCTTACTGCATAAATAAATAAATAAATAAATAAATAAATATAGCCCTTCGTGCATTGCGTAAAAAATTGATCTCTGAAGGTTTTAAGCCTATCTTAAATACGTACTTCATCTTATGTTTATGAATCATTTAACATTTTACAAAAATGAAAACCTTAATGTTAAATCTCTCAAAAGTTTAAGCCCAATTTTAGCATCCCAAAAGGAACAATTCCAAAAATTTAAACTAATCCTAAATGAAAGCATAAGAGAATGAAGTTGATCAAAACATAAAAAACATGCAAAATTTAGTTTTCATAAGAGATCATTTTAATGGGATATAATTAATCATGAGAGTGTTCATTTTTGGAAACTTATACAAAAAAAAGTCTTATAATGACAATAATAAAGCTTAAGAAAATATATCTATATTCTCAATGATCATTCATTTATATAATTTGGGCAAATATCTTCATTATAAAATAACATTTCTATATTTTGAGATAATATATTATTTTCTATTCTATATTCAATCATAAAAATAAAAATTTTATATATAGATGCCCTTTCTCTCCTCCTATAAGCAATGACTCTTACTACACTATCTAGACCACACAACAATCTAGTTTATTGTGTTTTTTTTAATAATAATCCTAACTACCTTGGGTGTAGTGTGGGTTAATTAATCTTCAAATGATTCCAATTTTGATCCTTAAATATGAAGTTATTTAATATAACTTAAAATTGATCATAATCTTGATTGATATGATTGGATAACATGTAGTTGGCATCTAGCACCTTATTCCATCATACTAACAAATCTCAAAGCACTTGATGAACTAGAGCCTTCATCCCATGCCTTGTCATTTAATTGCACCGATTATTCTTAGTGTATTATCAGATTGATGATGTGCAGTGAATATTGTTTTGAATACCCATCTATCTCAAATAACTTTCAATGCCCTCCTCGACGTTAGCTTGTAAGACAATTATCTATATCGGCATAAGATATCTCAAGCACTTAAAAGAAATCAGGGTATTTATACCTTAGTACGAGCCTTGGTGTGGCCCTAGCCAACTCCCAATAGCCATTATACCCTCAAGTTGCTAAGGTCATTTTGCCTTTCTTGCCTCGATGGAAAATCCACCAACACCTTCCAATGTTATCAACTTACAAGACGCCATCCTTTATGATCGTAAAATGTTCATCAAATATTCGACATCCTAAAATTTAGTAATAGAGAAAGGAACCAATAACTACATAAAAAAGAGGGCATGAAAAAATCTACATACAAGTAAAATATTTATTACAAAAAATTGAATAGCTACGACTTCTCTTGCCATCAATTAGCGAAACCTGAAAACTACATTTATAATAATAATCCATTGCACTAAGCATCAATCCATTTATACTACCAAAAGCATTAAGACTTGTTGAGATGTTTGCTTTTAAATAAGCAATAGTTTGATATTAAAATATCTATTAAATTTTGATGTTGATCCAACAAATAGTTGGCCCAATATGACTTTAAATTATCCTTCCTATTATTTAGGCCACAATCAATGTTTAGTTTGATATTAAAATCTCTTTTACATTTTAATATCAATCCAACAAACAGTCAACCCAAAATGGCTCTAAACAAGCATTCATACTACTTAGGCATCAGTCAATGTTGAGTCATCAACTACTAAATTGACGACATCATGAAATGATAATTCTTTTTTTTTTGTTATTAAGTCACTATCTTTTGCTGAGATAATAGTTATAAGACGATGATGGCTTATTTTAAAAATCATGCATAACTTTGATTCTAATTCAATAATCTATCAACATGTAATGGCCTTAAATTATGCTTAATGTTGTTGCAATGTATTCTTTTGTTGAGCCATCAATTCCTATTAATAACCGTGAACTTCACATATGTTTTCTTTCATTTAGGTCATTAATTTTATATTATAATCTATTATGTTCCTAGAAATTCTTTTACTTACTAAAATATTTTGTCTGTATAGAAAAATATCATTTTGTTATAGATTTCAAGAGTTCAAAGCAAAGAAGCAAAACAGAGGTTATTTGAGCCTTCAAAAAATGTGTATTTGGGAGGTTACAAGCTGTCCTGGAAGCTAGGCTCATGTTTTGGTGTCTAGACCCCAATCCTGGGTGCCCAAGGGCCAATCTGGGCATCTAGGCACCCAAAATAGCCAATTCTAGCACTAGAACTAAAAAATTGGGCACTCAAGCACCCAAAATAGGTGTCAAGGCACTCAAAGCATGCATAAATGAGTTCAAAAGACAATGCTTGGTGCCTACATGCAAAACTCTGGCTCCTAAGTGCTTAGATGCAAGACCACAGTATCTAGGCACCAAAGAACCAACTTAGCGAATTTATATTTCACTTGATTAGTTTCCTCTCTTATATTTCGCTTGATTATTTTCCTTTCTTATAATTCGCTTGATTATTTTCCTTTCTTAAAGCAGCTATTGTTTTATTTATAGAAGACTTGGGAATAAATGGAGATATCTAGACAACCCTAAGCAGGGTTTAGATAGGTTTCTCCTAAAGATTTTTTTAGGGTAATTTGAGAGGAAGTTGAAGGAACTTGAGCGGCTAAATTAAGAGAGAGAGGGGATTGTGAGAAGGCTTCGTGACTATTTCCAATTTCTATTCCTCTTTTTTCGCTTCTATTTTTTTATAATCATTTTAAAACTATTTTTATTTTTTGTTTTCTTCTTAGATATGAGCTAAATCCTATTTTCTAGAGGTAAGATGTAGCATGTGTTAAATCTTTTAAGTTGGTTTCAATGTTATAGTTATGTTGTATTGATTTTTAGATTCATAGTTCATACTGCATGTTTTACTTTAATAAATACAAAACTATTAATAATATGGTTACATGTTAATATCACTGGAGATCTGTTTGAAAGAGGTGAAAAGCAAACTCCTCATGGGTGTAAAAACTATAATGTATGTAACATAAGTTAGAGAAATATATAAAGAACCCTTGTAGCCCCTTTAAAATCCTAAGAGATTGGATAGTTTCAATGACACTAAATCAATCACCGAGAGATAGGTAGATTATAAAAGCGAAGGCAAAAACTTTCAGCTTGCAAGAGCATGGAAGCATCCACTATGATCAGATCAAAACATTACTCAAACTACAAACACTATTTATGTTACTTTACCACTGATTTAACCAATATATGTGAACTCCAATCCATATAGCTTCCTTGAAATAGCTTTCTTGAAACTGTGTTTTGCTCTATTGATCATTTTTATTTTAGTTGCAGTTTTATACCTCACTTAGTAGGATAAAGGCTTGTTGTTGTTGTTGTTGTTTTAAGTTGATAGTTGCATCGCCCCAATTCAATTATTTGAATAACATGCTTCACCATCCTAATTTCAGTATTTGAGAAGCAATCCTTGTGGTATGATATTCTTACTCACATTTATGTGTACGTGACTTTCTACACCACCTAAACAAACAATATCTTCATGTGATGAGCTTACTCAAATTTTTTATGCTAACCATGCTAACCTAAAAAATTGACAACCTATAATAACCTTAAGAAACCCATTTGCACAGCCCAAAGCATTATTACACATCAAGCCATTAGCTCCAAAATTAATGATATCTAGAGAAAATGATCTCATTTTTATTTCACTATCAATCAGATAAATTTTTTAGCCTAAAACTATCTTTTAAACCACATGTTGAGTTAGCATTTAAATAAATGATAATTTGATGTGACTGCTCAAATTCACTCTTTCTTATTAACCTAGAGAGCCATCAACCCAAAATTAGTCTTAAACCATCCCTTTAAACCACCCAAAATGTCAATCTTTTGACTCCTAGATAGATGATAGCTTAGCATGATAATAATCATATTTATGCTTTGTTGCTAATGTAGTAGGAAGTTGATCCGGACTGGCTTGGAACAATCATTTACATTATCTAAAATGTTATCTTGGCTAAGTTTTAGATCATAATCATATGAAGTTTGACAGAAGATTTCTTTTAAACTTCGCTATTAATCCAATAAAGCTACTAGCTAAAAAAGCTCTTAAACTAACCTTGATACTTTTGATTCTCAACCCACTCCTAATACTAGTTAATTTTGAATAGTTTTAATCCTAAATTGTCGATAACTTGATAGTTTCTGTTTATGTACTTCACTAGTGGCCTTGCAAAGCTACTAGCCCAAAATGGCCTCCAAATTCCCTTCATACCATCAAATGCCATTTTTTATCTAAGTCATTCGTTCCTAAACTAATGATAGGTTGATGTGAATACTTTCTTTCACTATAGCCTATTGGCCTAAAATGGATTTAAACTATCCACTTTGTGCTAAATCACCATTTCAAATCGAGTTGTATTCTACTAATTTGATGATCATTTGCTTCGATGACTTCACTTAGCTTTGCTAATACTTTAGAAAGCTATCTACCCAAAGTAGCCTTAAAACTTTTTTTCTTACTATCATAACAACATTTTACATCGAAATTGATAACAATGAACACTACAGACAACCTCATTAAGTTTTACGATCAATCCAACTAACAATCAATAACCTAAACAATGTTAGGTAAATTAGAAAATTCATTATAATTTCAATCTATTCCAAAATAAACATTAGTTATGTGCAAGAAAATAAAATAATAATAATAATAATAATAAACACATTGAAGTCACTAAAACCAAAAGTTAGCTAAGGAAAAGTAATCACTAATTTATTTATGGTTTGAATGAAATGGTTGTCTGACACCTATGGGCCTTTATAATGTAAATTAAAAAAAAACTAGTGAAATAAAAAAAAAATGGATATCTCCAATGAATGGTTGATAACCTAACATAACCCACTTCTCAAACATTACTAGGTGAAAAAAAAAAATTTAAGTGACTAATATCAATATTATTAAATAGGAAGATTTGACAATTCCTATGAATGTAGATACTGCAATTTTTACATGTAACATGTCATCTTATCTGTGCAAGAAAATGTCCATTTCAATTTTTAAAAATTATAATGGTGATATTTTTTGCGTGACATGACAAATTTAGACAGTATAACTATAAAAAAGTAAATTTTAAAAATTCGATATTTAAATATATAAAAATTGGGCAGCATACATGTAAATGTCTATTAAATAATATAGACTTTTAAGACTGATTAAAATCAATATTATTTTTTACTTAAATTTAATCAAAAAAGGAATTTAACATGGCTTAGGATTTATAAATTTCCATTTCAATCCTTTATGCTGCTATATTTTTCCTTTTGATGTACAAGCAACTTTTCTCATTGTTTTAATTATAAAAAAAAAATTAAAAGAACGCTGGGTAGATCCATCACATTCAATGAGGCTAGTAATTATCACTCAATTTATCAAAAAAAACTAATGACATTAGTGCTGTAAAAAGTTATCAATTTAATTTGAAGTATCAATATTTATGCAGAAAAGAACAAGAACATGCTAATGACAGTGTTTGGTTCGTATGCTAATTAAGCTACTTGAGTAGGATTAATATTCACCTTGTCTGCACCTTTGATTGTTTGTTGTCAGAGATTTGGCTTGACAGCTGAAAGAAGCACAGCCATGGCTGCTAATGTCATTAGATATTAGGAAGTTTGAGAAACTATACTTTCATCTGATTGGGAATCAATATTCAGAGTGATCAAAATAAGTAATCTACATCATCCTGTGTGCCGCTTTTCAGCTTAACAATGCGTAAAGTTAGCACAACTTTCATCAGCTTGGAGAAAGAATGTGTTAGTCTTTTACTTCTGGCAAAGAGAAAAAAATCCAGAAGCATTAAAAAGATATTCTGAATTCAATTACCATACCAGCAGAAAAGAAGGATGATTGCACACCTCCATAGAGTTAATGAGTGGTTAAACCATAGTGTCCCACATCAGATCAGACAGAATTCTGCAGCAAGTGCAATGATGGCAAGCGGACGATAAGAATGTTTAGAAAATGGGTGATTGCCAATTCTAATAGCTTAGCATGACACCACCAACCTTACATTTCTCATCGCTGAGAAGTGTCATGATGCAGTCCCAGTCCAGTTAGTCGTTCCAGGTGGATAATGCTAGCTGTGTTAATGATTTTACAGAAAAGTTCAAGCGATTGCAAGATTCTTCAATCCAGTCACAAAAAGTTTAGCATAAATTTTTTTTTTCTTTCACCTGGAAAAAGGTCATCCTAGCCAACAGCCTCAAGGAGCAAGTGGCCTGACTGTGGCAAAGCTTCATTCAAAAGCAAGCATATCCAATCCATTATTTGATTTCTGAACTGCAAGTCTAAAAGGGCAATCCAGTTACTTGAGCAGTTTTATCCAAAGTATCTTCATTTCCATTTCTCAACTTGTGTCATCTGGGACCTGCACCAATGGTTCTTGTAAATGATCTTTTCCTGTTTCTGCCTCAACAAAAGCAACTTCAATTATTCCGTTTGTTGCAACAGGAGTGCATTCCACCTCGTTGTCCAATAGAGATTCCGTATTATTATCATTGCTTATATCACCACAGTCATTCATATCGTCTGCCAAGTTGGATTCATTTGCATATTTTTCTTCAGTAATCCTGTTTTTCTTGGAACGTATAGCTTCGGCACCCTTGCTGCATCACAAAGGAAAAAAAAAGGAAATTATAAGAATGGATTAGGTGGGAATGAATGAATAAGCAGCAGAAAAAAATACAATAAGGGTATTGCAAGATAAAAAACTTCATCAATCAATGCTCAGGCCACTGACTGGGTAGCCTTACAAATTGCACACAAACAACAATATCATTGGACAAAAATATCACACAAACAGAATGTGCAGAGTGAATAAGGAGATCGGAAGTACAATCAAACTCTAAATCAATAGAAAATTAAGTATGGAAGGGCCAGTACCGCAAGAAGAAAGTAAGCGTAGTTAAGGATGGAAGACTATGCTTAAGGACAAAATAGGACAGCACCATCAGTCTCAATAGATTAATAATAGTGGTTGTAGTCAATTAATTCACATGAAGAGGCATTACATGAAAATACTTTTTTTTTTTTGCATGGCCGACACAAAACTATACATAGGAATATGTATTATGCTATCAAGATGGAAATAAAATCTCTTTCCTCTTTCTTCTCTTGTTTCTAGAAGTTTGTACCCACTCAAAAGGTACATTCTCAGGAGCTTATAACTAAAGAATATAAGGGCTATTGTTTTCGTATACCATCATGAAGAAATTAAATTTGGAAAAAGCATTGAAGATGATGCAAGCTCGACAAGAACTGCAATTCACATAATTTCGGCACTCCCTCCAGCATTCAGACGCTGAAGTGACTATAATCCATCAAACCTCACAGTAATTCCAACCCTTCATGACTACAATCGAGAGCTTGGAGGAATTATCATCTCACATGCATTCTTCTTCAAAAAATCAAAACAGCGAAGGATAGAAATTATTCTTCACCCGCCTCCTGCTGCACCCTTCCAAAAGCAAATCGCCCATGACAGCAATTCCTTAAATTACATAACGATTGAATTACCAAGATTTAGCAGCCACTTCGTTAACACATGGATCTTTAGAGACAATGAATACTTTGACTTCAACCTCAGAATTCCATGACATTCACATTGCCCTGTTTCATTTGAAACAGGCCACAACCACTCAGTATCAATGACTCCATTGCAAATGTTAATTACCTGGAAAACCTTTTTGTCTTACAAATGCAGTTTGACATTTCACAATATGAGGATTGTCTTGGAAATCTATTAAAATTCATTCAACAAGTCTCCATTATTGACTACCCAAATGCATTTGAGGAATTAACCTTTCAAATCTCTGACTTACATGAGGATTCCTTGGTTTGGCATCTTTGTTTCGTGTTTAACCAACAAATTGCAATGAGAACTTCTATTGGCCAAACAAGTCTCCATTATTGACGGCCAAAATGCATTTAAGCAATTGATCATTCAAATTTCAGACTTACATGAGGGTTCCTTGGTTTAGCTTCTTTATTTCATGTTTAACCCACGAATTGCAATGAGAACTTCTATTGGCCAAACCACCCACACTTGATGCGATGGAATTGGTTGCACATTCAAGATTTGCAAGGAGTTCTCACCTCTGAACGATGCCAACCAACCGTTTTCCCTCCAAAGATGGCAGCACAAAATATTCAAACCTCTTTTTCACAAATCCCAACATCTTCCACCTCTTCGTCAACATTTTCTACTGTCAAACAGTTGAAACTCCCTATCTACTAAATGGCACCAGCAGAGGTACCCTACAAATGGAACAATGATCTTTTTGTTTCAATTGAGATGGTAAATCAAGCTACCAACATGGCTGCCCACACAATTCTACTTGCTACCATGTTCGGATGAACGTTTTATTAATGATGATGATAGATATAATGTCTAAAATAGCCTTAGTGCCCTTGTTAGAAAATTAAACCCTCACTTTCTCTAGCTGGCTAGGATATTACAATGCCATCGTGTTCACATTCTCATTGATAGCAGTAACACACAATTTCATTGAGGAGTATGCGGCCCATCACTTGTATGAAATTCCAACCAATCAACACTTTTTAAGTTTTGTGGGCAATGGTTGCCATATTTCTTTTAGTTGCGGATGCACAAACAATTCCCTCTTCCTTCAAGATCATCATATCCAGCTGGACTCAATCATCTTGGTTATTCTCAGGTGCTGAGTAAGTACTAGGCATACAGTGGTCACAATCACTAGGGCCTATTTTACATTATTATCAAGACATTACAATGCAATTCTCGAAGAAAACAACCAAGTCATCAACTTGCACGGCGAATCGCAGCAAGCCTAAGACCACGTTCATATTCATCAATTACTAGTGCAAACACATTGTTCAACCAATTCTTTTTTTCCGTTGCAAGCATCACCATATTCAGATAACCATACCATACCAATAATTCCACAAATACTCTGCTTGAACAATTATGACCCCCCTTTCATTGCAACTCTATGAGTTGTAGCCAGCCAAAGATAATTTTTCCAAGCCAAAAGGGTTGCCACCACACCCCCAAATTGATCATCGCATTTCCCTCAAGTAGGTTCCCAACCAATGAACATTCAGTAGTAACACTATCCTCATTTTCAAAAGAATGGTAGGATAAGCTTAATTGCAAAAATATTTGACAATGGATTTACATGTCATAGCTGCAGCCCTTTCCTAATCCAATGATGTTGGTCAAAAAATGTGATGGCACATGGAATTTGCGTTGAACACCGTGCCTTGAATGCTTACATTAAAGATAAATTGAGGCATGGCTAGGGGAGCCAGCCAGCTGCCGGCTGAACCGGCTGGCAACAGATCCCAATTTGATTGGAGACCGGTCCATGCCCTCCTGGGCCTGGCGGGATCTTACGGGACAGGACTACCACCCTCCCTCTCTATTCCTTTCCTTCTGTATTTTTGACGGTGGAGTCCTTAATTACTGTTTTCTGGAAATTGTGTTCAGTTTTTGTTTGTTGTTGTTTCAGAGTTTCTCTTGGAGTTTTCTCCTCTCCCTGCTAGGGCGGGTATCCGACGATAGGTGGTGCTTCGGTTATGTCCTGCTCTAAGGCGGTGTTGTATCCTCCCTATCATCTCTCCCTGCTAGGACGGGTATCCGACGATAGGTGGTGCTTCGGTTGTGGCCTGCTCTGAGGCGGTGTTGTATCCTCCCTATCATATTCCCTACCCTTCTCTTACATCTTCCCTAGCAACCAGCCATCCCCTTCCCTGCCAGCCGTCCTGCCGCCCACCTTTACAACTGCAAAGCTGCTGTCCAGGCTGCCAGAACCCTGCTGCCAGCCAACACGTGTCATCCCGTAGTTGCGCTGCATGCTTTCCTGCACTCCCCCCTGCCGTCCAGCACTCCAGCTGATAGCCTGCACTTCTAACCACTACTGCAACCTCTTCTTCCTCTCATAGTTCCTCCCATCCAATACTACAACCCCCTCATGGGCACCATCCTTGCCTCAGATCTACTTATCAGTGTCTCTTGCAATTTTCTTTCAGTTGAGTCTTGTTTGCAACCCTAAATAGTTGATTAATGAAGTTTGCTTCTGTTTTCACTGTTTCGAACTAGTTCCGGTGTCATAAATTTCTTATAGATGTGATTGATGAACTAACTATAGGTAGGGCTGTCAAAATGGCTCGTTGTTTGCGAACAGCTCGTGTTCGGCTCGTTCGCTAAGCTAACGAGTCGAGCACGACAACACAAACAAATATTTGTTCGTTCGTGTTCGACTTGTTTTGACTTGAAATACTACTGATCAATTATATATATATAATTGATCAGTAGTATTTTTAAAAAATTTAACTGGCTACAAGACTATAAAGATTTATAATCAATTAAAAGTATTAATTAAAAAAATAGAATAAAAAATTATTAAATTAGATTCAAATGATGTTTTAAATCTTGCCTGAATCCTTAACATCTTATGGATACGTGATTAAGGTTGTCAAAACGACACTTTGTTAGTGAACAGCTCGTGTTTGGCTCGCTAAGCAAACGAACCGAACACGAACACACTTTTTGAGCTCAAAATATAAACGAGCCGAACACGAGCTGAGCCTGGGCTCGCTCGTGTTCGGCTCGTTTACACCCCTAACTAAAGGGCATTGTTTTATCTCCAAACTAGATCCTCATAGAACAACCTTTCGTACTTACAACAGTCATTTTGAGTTTGTGGTTATGCCCCTCAGCCTTATGAATGTGCCTTCCACCTTTCAATCATCAACAAATCAAGTGTTCCGTGCATACCTTCACAAAGTTGTTATCATTCATTTGTTATTATATAGAAAAGATTTGTGTCTGCATCATTGTCATTTGGAAATGGTTCTGCATTGTTTAAAGAAAAAAGACTTATTCCTGAAGTTCAACAAATACACTTTTTGCCAACAATGGTTCATTGTTTGGGCCATAGTATTCAATTTGATGTCATTTGTGCTGACTCTAAAAAATTAGATTCAATTACCTCTTGGCTTATGCCACAAATATTGAAATAGCTTCACGGCTAGCTCTTACAGGGTACTATCATTGATTCATTGCACTCTATGATTTACTAGCTACGCCTTTGACATACCACAAGTAAACACATTTTCGAAGGATTCTCCAGCTGCCAAAGCCTTTCAAAAACCAAAAAAGACATTGATGAATGCATGGTTTTAGCTCTCCCAGATTTTGCAAAACTGGTGTAGGAAATTGATGCTTCTAACACAAGAAAACGGATGCTTCTAACACAAGAAAACGGATGTTTCTAACAAAAGTGATGCGGTCTTCATGCAAAGTGCCACCCATTGCATTTTGTGGTAAATTGGGTTCTCGTATAAGCACCTCATCAGCATATTTAAATGAACTCTCCACAATCACAAAACTATGTATAAATGGAGCCAATATTTAATTGACGGAAAACTCATTATCTGTACCGATCATAAAAGCCTGAAGGTGCTATCACAGCAAGTACTACAAACTCTGCCCGAACAATATTACCTTAAAAAATTATTTGGCTTTGAGTCCAAACCCTACAAGAGTCGATACACTCTCCTGAGCCTTTGAAATTCAGAATCTAAACAAATATAATACTCAACATGCCAGTTTTTTCTTGTCATTATTAACGCCCGTCGATACACTCTCCATATCATTTCAGAATACATTATCAGAGGAGGCCAAGAGAGGGATATTTGAATCCCACCCAGAGGAAGAATTATAGAGAGGAGATGTCATTTGGAGGCCACAAAGTCTTCAACATCAAAGTTGATCTACCCGAATTTGAGAGAGGTATCGATCCCGATGACTTCATTGATTGACTGCAATCTATTGAACAAATCATCGAGTATAATAATATGCCAGAGGATGAGAGCTTCAAATTAGTTGCTATCAAGTTAAAGAAAAGTATCCCTTTGTGGCTGGAAAACTTATAACGACAAAGGAAAAAAGGAAGGCAACGATAAAATTACCAACTAAAAGAAGATGAAAAAAGTGATGCAAAGGAAATATCTTCCACCCCATTATCATCAAGATATGGTTGAGCCAGAAAAGCATACCATAGCCTTTATCTGAGGGGCTTGAAGCCAGCTATTAGCAATGCAATACAACTGCAACCTTATTCATCACTTGGAGATGTTCAGACATTGGCACTAAAGGTGGAGAGGCAGCAGAAGCAGAGCAAACATAGTCATCCTTCAGGCAGCAATAGTCAGACATGCAGGCAAGTACACTTACCACGACCGCCAAGGGCACCCCGAAAGATACTAGCCAGCCCGGGCATCGGAATGACACTCCAGATCAGAGTGGGAATAAACAAAAGAAAGATAGCTCCTCCAACACTGTATCAACCAAAAAGTGTTACAGATGCCACGACTATGGCCACATAGCTTCAAGTTGTTCCACAAGCAGAGGAGGGTAGTCACACTCACAGATCAGAGTGTCGTGGAGGACTAGAGACGAGGAGAAAGCTGAGAAACAGGGTGGGGTGTATCAACTTCTCCCAGATGAAGGAGAGACGCTTGTGATTTGACGGATCCTGTAGACTGAGGATACGAGAGATTCACAGTGGTTTTGCCACAACATATTCTACGCCCGCTGCACAAAAACGAAAAAGTATGCGGTCTCATCATCGACAACGAGAGTAGCAAGAACGTGACATCAACACGGATGATAGAGAAATTGAGACTCACTACTCAGAGACATTCTCAGTTGTATTCACTAATGTGGCTAAAGAAAAAGAATCGAATCAGCATCGGTCGAAGATGCATAATAGAGTTCTCAATTGAGGGTCAACTACAGGACCAAGTGTGATGTGACATGATCCCTATGGATACCTGCCATCATCTGTTAACACAACCGTGGCAGTTTGACTGGATGACTCAGCACAACGGATTCAAAAACACGTATTCTTTCAACAAGTATAGGAAACACATCATTCAACTTCCTTCGACGGAGTCTAAGATCACAAGAGCCTTTACCAACAAAGCAGCGTCAGTGAGACCAGTTTTAATGATTATAGAAGATAATATGACTGAGACCAGATTCAGGCACAGAACAAACACGAAGAGGGTATTTCAAGGTCTTGAGATCAACACCGCACCACTAGCGCTAACACCAGGCAGGAAGGTTCGGGTCATCCCCACTTCAAATCTGGTTAAGCCGACCATGGGTGACTCTGGGAGTATTCAACGGCCAAAGCAAGATACATAGAATCCATTTAGTTCAGTAGTAGACTCCGAGAAGATTGAACTGAGGTCGATGTTTGCTCTCAAGTTGAGGAAGACTCCCAAGTGCCTTGGAGGGTGATGCAGTCGCCAATGGGATCCCGATGCTGCTCAGATTACAGACGAAGAACTGGAAGCTTTGACCAATGAAGTCGAAGCTCTCCCAGCCTCGGGAGACTAACTTGGAGCTGAGATGGTCGCAGGACGCGAGAGGAGAGCAACATGTAAGCGAGAAGCGAACCAGCCTGGGGAGGATCTGGTCCAGTCTTCTGCTAGACCGATCGGTCTTCTACACGCTGGATTTGCCACTCACGCCTCCTCCTTCCACTACTATCCTTTCCCCGCCTCCCCTATTTCCCCGTTGCTACTTCTTCCTCTTTCCTTTCTGGTGGCCGCCCAAAGGGAGAAATCTTCCCTTCCTATTTTAACTATTAGTTATTATATATGTGTAGTGTTTCTTGTTAGGGTTAATTTTTGTTGTGTGTTGATTTCAGATTCCTTTGTGGATCTATTTTCCCTGTATTAGGGTTGTATCCGAGGAGGTGGTTGTGCTTTGGTTGCATAATGCTCCAAGTTAGTGTTGTATCTTCCCCTATCACTTTCCATGCACCTTCTTCTCCACTTCTCTTAGCCGTTGGCCTCTCCCACCTACAACCATGCACCCTGCCGCCACTTTCCTGCGGCATATCCTTGTTTTCCAGCCATCCAACCCGCATTCCAACACTTTGCTACCCCTTTCAGCAGCATATTCTTACAGTAACATTTGGCCTCCACCCTAACACCCTGTCGACCCCTTCCTGCAGCACACCAAGATTGTCCAGTCACCCCTCCTTCACCCTAGCACCTGATCACAAACTTCTTGCATTCTCCTACCCGTCCCCACTCCGCCTGCCCACCTACCGACCTCCAAATCACCCTCTTTATCCACTCCACAGCCTCCGGCCCTGACTCTCTCCCATACCACTTCGCCGACAACGACATCGCCACCGCCCTCGGATCTTTTCTTCCAGTCCTAGCAGGCGAGCATGACGTAATATTTTACTTTTCAATTTGAGTGGTGTTGTAACCCTAATTCAATATCAATAAAAATTTGTTTTTATTTTTGCTTATTTCCTAACTAATTCCGGTATCAGATCAGCATCGACCTAACATTACATTCCAAGAAGATGATTGGATTATAATTAAACTATGACATTGCAAATGATTTTGAGGTCAATCAAACCTTCTACAAGCTGGATAAGCAATTTTTCAGAGCTTTTTATATCACTGCAGTCATTAACCCTATTGCATAGGCTTGGGACTTGCCTCCGAAGAGCCGCATTCATTTTGTTTACCAAATTTCATTGCTTAAACCTTCCAAGGATGAAATCACACAAGTGGAATGTTCGAAGGGGTTACAGAGAATAGAAGAAGAAAAGGAACTACAGTCAAACTCCAAATCAGTTGAAAGCTAACCAAGCATGGAATGGCCACGTACATCAGGCAAGACAAAAAAAAATAAAACAGGAGAACACCAACAAGATCACCAGATTAATAATGGTGGCTGAAGTTAATTAATAAGGATTAGGAGTTCTTATGTAAATATATTTTTAGCATTCTCAACTAAATAAGGATTAGGCTGGTAGCAAGGATTGGGCAGCGAGCGTCAGTAAAGGGGGAGGATGGTGGATTGCGAGACAGCAAAGGGAGGGTTCTCTAGAGGCTGCAACAGCAAGGGGGGTGGCTGGAAAGATTGCAGAGAAGTGGGATAAGGATAAATGCCCCCATAGGATCGAGCTACAGTTAGAACGCCACCCAAACTATTGGAGAAGGTAACCATCTAAGACAAATTACAGCCGAAGCACCTTTTCACCTTCGAATATAGCCCTAGAAGGGGAACACCAGCAGTCGACGACTGTCCTGAACAAAAATATATGCAAAACTCTCCCGAATTTCAAAAAAGCAAATTTATAATAATATGATAACTAAAAGTGGGCCTCTCTCTGCTTCAAGGAGGTGGTACTCCCATAGGAAGAGATGACTGGCTCTGAAAAATGCTAGACTAAACCGGTCTGAGCGGCAAAAGAGTAGTGGACGCGAGTTCCCACATCAATTGCTTGTTCACACGTCTGTCTCCCGCTCCCTTGTCATCTCCACTCCCACGTTATAGGCTATTATGTAAAGTTGGCTTAACATCGATTCCATTATAGTTTAAAGTAATTTCCAATTTAATTTTAAATTTTTAATCAATTAAACCAACCAACCTATGGATAGCTTAACATCGATTCCATCATAGTTTAAAGTAATTTCAAATTTAATTTTAAATTTTTAATCAATTAAACCAACCAACCTATGGATAGCTTTTTAACAGATGCTGACTCAATCTCCAACAAATCACAACACACATCAACCTCAAACTAAACAAGAAAGTTGTATGAGTAAAGCCTTTGAAAAGGAGAAGGCACAAACAAACAAAACCCACAAGAACCAAATGTCCCTCAGGAATTGCAAAATTTTAAAATTCAAACTCCTCAAATAACTCCAAATCTCCACCGACCAGGACAACATTGCCCTGATCAAAGCCCAAACAACAACCAATTATGTCAAATCTCAAAGATAACTCCAAACAACAAACAATTCCACGAGATTACTTCAAACAACAACAAAATATACCACCACTGTAATAAATGAAGATGAAATGAAATTAATATAGGGTACCCAATCCCTGTCAAAATATACCTACTTTGAATTGAGACTGAAATTATGAAAAGCATCTGAACTAACCTAAAGCCAGGAATTACCTTTCCTAGCCATCACGGCCCATTTCATCATCATCAATGGCCTACCCTCAAAATAAAAATAACAAAAAAAATGAGCTAATTAATGAAAAGGAACAACTAATGAAAATTAAATAAATAAACATTAATGTTTTATGAGATATAAATAAATGCAAGGATTTCCATCAATATTATAACCATAAGAAATATAACGCCTTATAAAAAAAAAGTATTAATTAAATACATGAAATTTGAACTAATTAATTTTTCGTTACATATCTCCTGGATGTACATACGAAAATGACTTCAATGTTTTTGAGTTTATTCATGACAACACAAGTCATCTAATATAATTTAGATGGTCTGTCACTTAAAATTCTCTTGCTTATCTTGTTTATGAAGACCTGGTGGATCTAGATCAAATGCTTGATCATGTTTTCTATCTCAAGAATTTCTTCCATTTAAATGTGAGAGGATTAAGAAATAAAGATTTTGAGAGGAAATGGAAGAGAAGCCTCGACAAAGAGAGGGAATCGAGAGTCAAGGGTTCCAGGTATCTTGGATCTCATGCCAATAGAGGTCAAAATGAGATATTCTTAGAGGAAATACAGAGAGAGATTCAGAATCATAGTTTCCCATGAAAAAAAAAAGGAATCAGAATTAAGGAGAGAAGAAACGGAAGAGAGACTATAAGAATAATTTGTAACTTTAGTGCATCATGAAATAATATTATATCCTATTTATTGCGCTAAGGTTTAGAATTCAACATGTAATGCCTCAATAATGCGAGGGAACTGAGAGGGAAAGGTGCCCGGTGCCTTGGACCTCATGCATATGGATATCAAAATGAGAGATTCTTGGCGGAGATGGAGAGGAAAATTGAGAATCTTAATTTCCCACTAAAAAAAGGAATCAGTGTTAGACAGAGAGAAGAAAAAAGAGAATCTAAGAATAATTTGTAACTTCATAACGAAAGCAGTAACATACCCTATTTATAGAAATAGGGTTTATAATTCAACGCAAAAAAAAAATTATCTTCTATTATAAACTGAAATCTAATCTTATGAACTAAAATTATTCAACGTGATACTCATAATAATTATAATTTAAATTCTTGAACCAATATAGTTCAATCTAAACTTCTATTTAGCCATGAATATTTATTTAGGTGCTGAATCATATGATTAAATTCGTTTCTTTTTCCAAGTAAACAAAATCATTAGCAGTTAACCGACATTTTACAAGTCAGTACATGTCATTAAGGTTGGGAAACTGAAAAGAAAGAAAAAGCTACCAAGGATGTCATAAATATCAGGATAGCAGTTAATGGAGAACAAAGCAAAAAACCATACCTCGCTGCCCTCTTATTTACAATGGTGGTTGAAGGTCTCTTTCGAGTGCATAAGTCAGCAGGAAAAGCTCTGGAAGTTATTGGCATACCTTGCTCGGTTAAGTTTTTCTTGGAGGTTACATGCATAGCTCTAGATTTCCTGGAGGGATAATCAATGAATAATTGACAGCATAAAACAGAACCATGTTAATGAATCAGTCAATGCTAGCGAATGAAATAAAAAACAGTAAAAAGGTTAGTATTCCGGAATAAAATACCTTGAGATATGTTTCATCACATGCACTAACGGTAGTGCCATTAGAGCATCTTCACTCAATTCATTCGAGGCAAAAATATCATCAATTTGTTCCTTTTTATGAGATATAAACCTCTCGTGCTGACTAATTCTGCCACATTAGCTATATAAAATAAGGAAACACAGATAGATAAGGGATAAGCTTTAAAATTTTGAGTTGATTTAATAAAGAAAACCATCCAAAAAAAAAGAAGGAACATCAGGATTTATTTACAGTTCAACTAATCATAAAAATGAATAAAAAGAAAGAAAGAAATAGATCAACAAGTATTTGACTCTAATTACTTGACCTTCTGCATCAAGGTGAAAAATAATATAGAAAGTATAGAAAGGCTTAATGAAATTCTGCCATGAGTCCTGGGCATCTAAATGAATAAATGAATGAAATGATACCCCATCTCATGTTTATTTTTTTATCATGGTGTTATCAATATGGTTGTTATTTTCGTAATCCATCAAATCACTAAATCGGTGAAATGCACAAGATACGGCAAGAACAACACATGCATGGCCTCGCAACAACACCAAAGTAATAAAATTACTTCAAACACGAGGACTCCAACAAGGAAAGGTAACGAAGCACAATTTTTACAGACGACCATGGACATGAAATGTATCAAAGTGCATCAAATAATCAATTCATGTCTGATACTTTATGTCAATGATATAAAAGTAATTAACAAACAAAAATATTATATTATTCTATTTGAATCGTTTTCCATACATGTTTTACAAATGTTAACAGTTAAAAAAACTTGTATATTTGTATATGAAATGAAAATTTTGCAGTTTAAGAAGAAACACGTAAAAAAACTATTAAATGCAATTTATGATTAGCTCTGACATTCATATTTCAGGTTCAAATGTAAATCTATAAATATCATTAATTCTGGGTTCATTAATTTGGAAATAAAAAGAGTTGTGAAGTGGAGCTAGTTATTTTTTTAATATAAAAATTGTAGTTCCTATAAGTTACATGCATTTTAATTAATATTATGCAGTAGCTTTTGTCTCTTGTTGTGATTGCCAAATTCTGCATTTACTCCCAACCATCATCGCTCTATCAACTTAAACTTTAGACCATAGCTGCATATGCATGAATATAATATAGATGAGAGCTTCAGAAAAAAAAATTAAAAAGCGAGGTTCCTCTTTTTTGGATAAGTGATTACCGCTAAGATTCTTCGTGAGGATCACTAAAATTTGGTTAAATGATTCTATAACTGTTTCATTTAATTTTTTTTCCTTGGTAAAAATTCTTTGCATATCTCTTCACAATTCTACTATTTTTTTATTTTTTAGGCTACATCACTTGCACTAGCATTTATTCAACAAATATGCACTTTTAGAAAAGATATGTTCATTTTAGTATCTAAAGCCCCAGGAATTGGGGATTTATATGAGTGGAAACATAAAAGATATACAAATGCTAAAAGGCATGATCCCTACTTTCCACACTAGCATGGTCAAACAACTCACATGAATGTTGCAAACCTCTTTTAAGTAAAAAGAAGACCAACAAAATAAAAATACAAGATACCTCGATGTACTCTTCCTTGTTCTCTTAATGCATGCATTTTCAGAAATAGCAGAAGGTGGAACAAGTACGGGAGGCAAATAAAAGTGAGCAGATTTAGCGATGTTCACCGAACAATCTTCTTTTGAATTTTTTTCACCATATTTTTCCGATTTATCCTGGGACTTTTTTGATTGTTTGTTTCTGTGCAATACCAAATAAAGAATAAAAACAAACAAATAAAAGATATAGGTCAATAACTGAATATGGTTTTAAATAGTAAAATTTAGTATTAAACCAAGTAACCAGCATTAAATTAGGATGATACATTTAGCTTCATAATGAATTACCTTGGAGTTTCCTTTCAAAAATTAAGAAAAATACTAACAGCCAAAAATAAAAAATGATAAGAGACATACCCTTTCGATACAGGAATTTAGGGATGAGTATAAAATCAAGAAAATTACGAATAATAATAATAATAATAATAATAATAATAATAATGAGAGTATAAAGTGAAGGAAGAGAGTTATGAAACAAAGCATAGAAAAATTGCATGCATATCAGATAATTTTGAGGTTTTATGCCTAGAGGAACTTCGATCTTAATATAGTTTTTACTAATTTTAAAAACTAGCATGATAAAGGAGCAAAAATGAATTCTACGGGCATCAAGAATAAAAAGTTAATGAAAGGTGTGCTGAAGTTATTTCAGATATGTATTGTAGGGAAAACTCTTATTAGAATAATTATAAAGTGATTAAGGATTTTCGTAATAAAGTTGTACGAAAGACAGCCATATGACCATAAATTGGTATATTAGTTACATAGGGTGATTACAAATATCCAAATAGTAGACCAAGCACTTGTGATTTGCAGATGAAAGCTCAGTTTAAGGCTTAAAGTTTCATTTGAAATCCATATCTTCTATCATGAACATCAGTCAATTATCCATATAACTTTATCAAATATTATGTTGTAGATCATTGGCAATTATATTTTCATTGTATTTGATTCTAAGATTAAAGTTAAAATAAATGATTTTTTTACATAACTTCATTTTTTTTAAGTAAATATTACAACTATTCAAGAAGTTCACTCAGAGTAATGAAGCGCTTTGCATTCCTCGTATGCTTCATAAATCAATATAATAATATGGCTTGATTTTAGAACTCAATGAATAGACCTGACATGAATAAGAGAGAAATGGTGGAGCTTTCATTTTCACAACACTTGAAGAAACTATAGTAACAAAATACAAAATCTAGGGGCTAAAACAATGGCAATAAGATTAATTAAAATTAGGGCAGCCCTCATATCGATGAGATGGCAGCAATTGGTCCCATGAATCATTGAGGTGGAAGATGTGTGTGTGTGTGTGTGTGTGTGTGAGAGAGAGAGAGAGAGAGGGAGGGTTGGCGACAATGCGAGGTTGATGGCAATACAGAAAAAGATGTCTAGCATTACCCCAAGGAGGCAGAGTCATGAGTTGTGGAGGGCAGAGGCAGAAGCGGGATTGGTGCAACTAAAACCTTAGAACAGAAAGAGGCAAAAAGAAAAGAAACACATAAGCCGTAGCATGTTTATGCATCAATTTTGAAGCAAGAAACGGTTCCATATGCACACTAGAAGAATGATTGTCCTGCACAACTATTGGGAGCAAAACATGCAACAAAATCCCTTAAATGTTAAATCATGTTATCCATGAGAAATTATTAGGAAGCATGCAACAATCTATTTTTTCAAAAACTAAGGGAGAATGGCCACATGCATCTCCTTGCTGTGAAAAATCAAAAGATTAAGTTTAGTTGGTCACAATACAAGTTTCCCCATCTCCCCTTACAACTCCTTCCCGTGGCGCCAAAGTTTATATAAGATACAAGAACCAAACCAATCAGAGAACCTCCAGCATTCATGTTTCAAATGTCCCACCTGTTGAGTGTTCTTGAACACAATTCGTGATTTAGCTCTGAGTTCTCTGGTTTAGCTCTGAGTTCTCTGGTTATCATACTTCAGTGCATCAGGAAAGCACAAAATAGAAGCATATTGGGATTAGAGAATTTAATAAATATATATTGTTTACAATCATGAAGTTTCTATGTAGTAACATTAGCTAACATAAAAACAAATTCAACAAACAAGAATTCTTGACAATACCCTCTGTCCAAAATTTTTCTTTTTATTGGGCATATTTTAGTAAAAATTTTGCAATTATACCCTCAACTAAGAGACTTCAACTCCATTTCACATTCCGTACGTTTCTTCCATTCCACTTAAAAATTTTATTAAAGAACACAAGTTTGCAAAATTTGCTATAAAACCCAAATACTATAACTCAAATTTCTAGGATAAATTCACACGTAAGCGTATAAAGTATGAGAGCATATGAAGCAGTTGTATGCCTACATGTGTGTGCATTGATCAGGCACCCTAGGATTAAAGCACTCATGATTTACAATTGACCTAGCTAGCCAAGAGATAAAAAACCAATGAAGCAACAGAAGCACAAATGTAAGACCCACTTTTGATGGAATACATCACAAAAGTTTTCAGTAAAAGAGAAGTTGGAGATGGAGGCAAGAAAGAAGGAAAACGGGACTAATGCAGTTCTTGGCAGTGTTGCCATGTTGTGCAGTGCTATTTCTATTACTATGTGAAGTTGTGTGGTGTGCTTTGATTAAAGCAGATAATTGCTCGGTGAAATTAAACTAGAATTCCTATCTGGATGTTATAAGAGGACTATTTGCTAAAACTGTAGATATTGATATTACATGGTTAAATAATAAAAAATGATTGAAAATTTCATATAAATTAAAATAAGGTAAAATTTGTTAGCATAAAAAAACATTGATTTTATTAATTAGTTTAGTTGAGTACCACAACATATAATTATACATAGTTAAATATATACATAATTGGTTTTAATGTGCATAAACAAAATAAGTAACTTTCCAAAATAATCAATAATTATCGAGTTGTCACTAATGAAAATATTAGCCAAGAAAATTTAACACATACATCATTCATCATTAAGTCGTACTGATTGATAAATAATAAATTAGAATATTCTATTTTCTTAATAAGATATTCATTTTTGAGAAACAACTCATTTACGAATAACAATTTAAACCTACCTCAAGTTACAAAGTGCATCAGATCAAAATAGACACTCACTTTACAAATCCAATTTGAACCTCCAATCATTACATCAATTAAATTCTTATGTATAAGCAAATAATCACAGAATTCATGACGTTTAATAATTAATTTTTCACATATAATATGTATTGCACATATGAATTAGACATTATGATATCTTTTGGTAGGTAAAATTTGATTATTATATTCTGCTACATTAATTCATTTGCGTATCACCAACAATCTCAAATTTCCAAGGATTATTATATTATGCTACATTAATTCATTTACATATCTCAAAAAGAAAAGATCTAAAATTTGCAAGGATTAGCTTTGATGATGTTAATATAGCTTTTTTATTCTCTAATTTGCAAAGACATTTAATGCTTGTTCTTTATTTTCCAAAACACCAGTTGTTTTCCGGTGCATGATGCAAGAAGGATACTAGTTTCAATCTAAGCATATGAAAAAAGAAAAGAAAAATGAAAGTTGCATGGTTGAGCAACAAGTTAACTCTATACAAAGTTGAAATTTCCATTTCAAGGATATCAGTTTATAGAATCAAAATAAAGGAATGCTCAAACAAATAAACCATAGACAATACCTCAACAACCTCTCTCTTTTCCTTTTAAGGCAACAAATCACAGTAGAATCAGATTCAGAAGAGACAAGAGACAAGTTGCCACAAGCATCTGCCATAGAATTGGTGATACTGCAGTCGGTCAATTTTTCTTCCGTTGATATTCTGAATTTATTTCTAGCCTTTTTAAGCTTACTGTTTCTGCCAAATTAGAAAACAACAAACAAATAGAAGCATAGTGTTCAATAGGTCCCAACTTCATACTATCTAGAGAATAACCGAGTGAATTACATAACTTTTAAACAAATAGAAACATTTTATAAACAGAGGACAAAAAGGTGGAAACGAGTAAATGTCCTGACCTTGATGCATTCATGTTACTAACTGGTTTTGATCCCACCCTGCACAATTTAGAGAACTACATCATTAATAAAGCTAATTAATTATATTATCATTAATTGCAGTAAAGCCTGAAGAGATTAGAAACTTTGATCCACCTAAAAAACATACCTTGACATTTTCTTGCCAACACCAGCATTATTTTCGATATCAAGATTTGGAAAACTCACAACTGGTGTGAAGTCATTGGGACCAATTTCAGGACGCTCACCCTCACGGCCAACAAAATTTGAAATAAGAACTGTTTTTTTTAACTGCTGGGCTGCCTTGAGCATAGGTACTTCATGGGGCAGTAATACTTTCCACCTCCTTGATTCCAAAGGAAATACCATTAGTATGCATGATAAAAGAAGTCACGATATCATCCAAATATGGCACGGCAAAATTCATTAAACGTGCAAAAGTTAAAAGGTATTTCAGTTTACCTTCTGCATTGATTATCAGTTCGTCCAGGTATGCATGCGGCAACCTTGGACCAACTATGTCCATGCTCTGCTATTGCAGCAAAAAACTTTGCATCCTCTTCTTCAGTCCATCTTTCCAGATTTAAAGATGGGTCTAAGCAATTGAGCCATCTGTGACCATACAAAATAAATGAATATAAAGATTAATGTAGAAATTATTTAGTTTCCTGAGAATGCTACCTTTCTCTACTTTGACTTTGAGTCCTGCCAGGGATAAACTGGGCAATTTTTTTCCAGTTTTTGGCTCCAAAAAGAATGACTGCAATTTTCAAGCGTTTATCTTCGTCTATGGACCACCTTCCAACCTTTTTCCTTTCAGGGAGAAGAGTGTTTCTCCATCTGCAAAAATAGAAGTGTTCTAGGTTTAGATAGCAAATGAAAGTAATCAAACCAGAACAAACAAAGTAAACTGCAAAAAATAAACACTTAACAACCCACTGAGCTAATGGACTCATGAAATTTATTACCCATGAAAGTTTCACTTACCGATCAGTACATTCAAACCGGTATACTATTAAAGGGATATCGATGATAAATTTAACTTTATATTCCTTATAATATGTGTACAACAACAAAAAAACTTTATCCCACTAAATGGGGTCAACTACATGAATCCTTTTTCTCCATTGCATCCTATTGAATGTCATATTTTTATTTAATTCTAATAGAATAAGATCATTTTTTATGCAATATGCTCAAGTGTTTTTAGGTCTACCTCTGCTTGCCTTAACATCAGTCGAATCTAAAGCATGTACTCTCCTAACCGAATCATCAGATGATCGACAATAAATGTGACCAAAACATCTAGACGACTCTCACCAATCTTGCACGCCACTGGAGTTACACCAACCCTATAACGGCTATATTCATTTCGCATTGTCTCCAAATGTCAAGCCACTCATTCACCTAAGCATTCTCATCTGAGCAACGCTTAACTTTGTTTTATGCTTCTCTTTTAAAGGCCAACATTCTGCGCCATAGAACATTTCAAATCTCACTACCATCTTATAAAATTTTCCTTTTAGTTTAACTGGTACATTTCTATCACACAATAGGCCTGATGCATTCCTCCACTTCAACCAACCAACTTAAATTCTACTAATAACATCCCCATCTATATCAACATTACTTTAAACAATAGGCCCGTGATATCTAAAACATTCACACCTATTAATGATTTGATCACCCATAGTTACAACTCTGCCACTAGAGCTATTACCACTAAAATTACATTCCATGTATTCAGTTTTAGTTCTATTCAAACAATGATGGCCTTTAGACTCCAATGCAGACCTCTATAATTTAAGTTTTTTTTGAACTCTTTCTCTAGTCTTATCCAAAAAAAGAAAATCATCAGCATAAAACATACACCAGAGTACATCCTTCTGTAAATGTCCAATAAAAGTATCCATAACTAAAGCAAAAAGATATGGTCTTAAAGCCGATCTCTGATATAATCCAACTAAAATAGGAAAATACTTGGCAAATCCTCCTCCTATTCAAACACATGTAACAACTCAAGAATATATATATATTTAATTACTTGAATATAAGTCATATCAACACCTTTATTTTATAGAACGCTCCAAAGGACTTCTCTTGAAACTTTATCGTAAAT
>NEWO01000018.1:120829-140361 GCA_003013225.1 Phalaenopsis aphrodite
ATATATATATATATATATATATATATTTAATTACTTGAATATAAGTCATATCAACACCTTTATTTTATAGAACGCTCCAAAGGACTTCTCTTGAAACTTTATCGTAAATTTTTTTTTCTAAATTAATAAAAATAATATATAGATCCTTATTCTTTATGCACTTCTCCATCAAACCTCTCAATAAATGTATAGCTTCTATAGTAGACCTGCCCATCACAAATCCAAACAGATAATGAGAAATCTTTGTATCACGTCTTAACATATGTTCAATCATCTTCTCTCATAATTTTAAAATATGACACATTAATTCCTCCATAATTTGCACTCTCTTTTGCATCCCTTTATTCTTAAAAATGGGGACTAAAATACTCTTCCTCCACTCAAGCATCTTTTCAATTTTTAAAATAATATTAAAGGATTAAGTAAGCCAAAAAACTTTCAAATCTCCTAACTATTTTAATAGTTCAATTGGGATATCATCAGGTCCTACTGATTTTCCACCCATAATTTTTTTTAAGGTTTCATCAACCTTTTTTTTACTAATGTGATGGTAAAATTAAAATATTTTATTATTATTAATGACATTAAGATAGCTAATGTCGACCGTATTTCAGGAAATTCATTAAAAGTTTATCAAAATAACTCACCTACCTATGTTGAATATCTTATTCTAAGAAAATAACTTTTGATCTTCATCTTTAATACATTTTACTTGAGTTAAATCTTTACTTTTCTTTTCTCTTTGTTTGGCTAGTTTATACATATATTTTTCACCATATTTAGTATCAAATTTATTATAAAAATCACTAAAAACAGTGTTTAGCGACACAAATTGTTCTCTTAAACTTCATACGGGTCACTTCATAATTTTCATAATTCTCTAAGTATTTATATTTAAATAATTTTTTATAAGACTTCTTAAATTTTATCTTTTCTTTAACATTGTTATTTCACCACCAAATATTTTTATTTATAATAATTTTTCCTTTTGATTCTCCAAGTACATCATTTACTTGTTTAAAAGTGTTTGTTATTTTATCCCACATAGAATTTGGTTTTTGATGAACATCCCAAATCTAGAAATTTTGCGAGTATACTAACAAAAATAATTTTGCCAGTAAAATCCCCTTTCTTCGTTCATATAGTTATATTCCTAAAAAAACAATTTATAACAAAAAATGTGATATAACAAACAATTGAAAATTCATGCGATGCTTAAATAACCTACCTTCTCAAAACCTTCTCTACTCGACCTTATAGCTCATGTGATAAGTCCACGACATAGCTTCACAACGACAAGCTATATGCTGCAACTATCTCTCATTCAAGGTTAGTGATGTTATACTTTTGATTATTTAGGTTTCAATATATTCATCAACAACAATTATATGTTACAATAGGAAAGAAACTAAAGAACCATCCTTTAGTTAAAGAAATAAACAATATTCGAACATATAATATATGAGTCGAATGTTGTTCAAAACATGCTTGTACGATAAACCCTAAAACCTAAGCATCAGTAGACAACATATTATCAATTGCAACAACATTCAAAAATTTATTCACATGATATTCAAAATACTACGTACAATACTAAAGCAACTTTGAACCCTATTCAAATTTTAAACCGTGTTAAAAACATGCTATAGCCAGATTCAAACTTGTTTAAACCATGTTAGATGCTCAAAACTTGTTCAAACCTCTCTAAAATCATGATTGAAGTTCAAACATAGTTCAAGCATGACTTGAACATGGTTTGAATAACTTTATGATTAGAACAAAATTCAAAAAAAGTTCAAGCTTGAATATTATTGGAGTATAATTTGATCATGATTTAAACCTTCTTTATCTTTATTATTTTACATTGAATTGATTTGTATAAGTGTTAAGCGTCACTTGGAAGCGACGCGCTGTATAGCCTGAATACAATGAAAAGTGTGTAAGAACCGTTACACCACCGCCCGGGTGTAGTGTCAAACAAGCAAGGGTTTCCACATTACGTACGGATGCGTGTAAAAAAATTAGCTCATAAAAATAATGAAATTAATATTAGGATAGAATCTTGGAATATAGGTACTTTCAATGGTAAATTAATGAAATTAGTTGATATTATAATTCATAGAAAGATTAATATCTTATGTATTCAAGAAACTAAATGAAATGGAGATAAGGCTAAGAAGATTGATAACTTAGGTTTTAAACTTTGATATTCTGGTAAGAGTCGCACTAGAAATGGTGTATGTGTAATTATAGATAATAGTTTGAAAGATAATGTTGTAAAAATTAATAGAGTTTGAGATATAATTATAGCCCTTAAGATTATCATTGATACTAAGATTTTTAATATTATAAGTGATTACGCTCCTCAAGTAGGTTTAGATATAGGGTCTACAGATAAATTCTGGAATGACTTAGAAGACTTAATACAAATGATACCTCTTGAAGAACATAACGGTAGAGTGGTAGAAGATTTTAAAAATATTAATGGTGGCTATGGTTTTGGAGTGACTAATGAAGAAAAATAGAGCTATTTAGATTTTGCTTTAATGTATGATATTGTTATTACTAATACTTTATTCAAGAAAAGAGATGAGCATCTTATTACTTATAAGAACAGATCTAATAAAACACAAATTGATTATTTTCTTATGAGAAGAAGAGATCGTCAAGATTGTAAAGATTGTAAGGTCATTCCAAGTGACGATTTAAATACACAATAACGTTTATTAGTTCTTGATTTTAAGATAAAGAGTTGTAAAAGAAAAATATAGTAGGACTCATCATCGTAGAATTAGATGGGGAATATAAAAGACAAAAATAAAATTATTTTTATGAATAAAATTCAAGATTTCAAAATTTGGGATGTTCATGATTAAACAAATGCTTGTGGGATGAAGTAACAAACACTATTAAATAAGTAACAAAAGATGTACTTGGAAAATCAAAAGAAACTGTTCATTCAAATAAAAATGGTTGGTGGTGGAATAATAATGTGCAAGAAAAAATAAAATATAAGAAGTTATGTTATAAAAATTGGTTTAAATATAAAATCTTAAAGAACTGAGAAAAACATCAAACGACCATCATAGAGTCTAAAAAAGCAATATGTGACGCGAAAAATTTTGTTTTTAATTATCTTTATAATAGTTTAGATACTAAAGAATTTGAAAAATATATGTATAAACTGGCCAAACAAAGAGAAAATAAAAGTAAAGAATTAACTTAAGTAAATTGTATTAAAGATGAAAATCAAAAAATGTTTTTCTTAGAAGAAGATATTCAACATAGGTAGGTGAATTATTTTGATAAACTTTTAATGAATTTCTTGAAATACAGTCGACATTAGCGATCTTAATATCATTAATAATAATAAAAAATTTTAATTTTATCATCACAATAGTAAAAAAGAGGTTGATGAAACCTTAAAAAAATTATGGGTGGAAAATCAGTAGGACCTGATGATATCCCAATTGAACTGTTAATAATAATAAAACGTTTCATTTTTACCATCGCATTAGAAAAAAAGAAGTTGAAGAGGCTTTAAAGAAAACCAAGGGTGGAAAGTCTATAAGACCTGATGATATCTCAATTGAAGTATGGAAATGTTTAGGAGATTTGGGAGTTTCATGGCTTACTAAACTCTTTAATATTATTTTAGAAACTAAAAAGATGTCTGAGGAGTGGAGGAAGAGTATTTTGGTCCCCATTTTTAAGATAAAGGGGATGCACAAGAGTGTGCAAATTATAGAGGAATTAAGTTGATGTGTCATACTTTAAATTTATGTGAGAGGGTAATTGAACATCAGTTAAGACGTATTACAAAAAATTTTCATAATCAATTTGGATTTATGTCGGGCAGGACTACTATAGAAGCTATACATTTATTAAGAAATTTGATGGAGAAGTTCAGAGATAAAAAGGAGAATCTACATTTGATTGTTATTGATTTAGAAAAAGCTTAAGAGAAGGTCCCAAGAGATATCTTTTGGACAGTTCTTGAGAGGAAATGTGTTGATATGACTTATATTCAAGTCATTAAAGATATGTATACTAGAGTTGTTACTTGTGTTTGAACTGAAGGAGGATAGACCAAATATTTTCCTATTTCTGTGGATTACATCAGGGATCGGCTTTAAGCCCATATCATTTTGCTTTAGTTATGGATGGTCTTACTGGACATTTACAGGAGGATGTACCTTGGTGTATATTTTTGGCTGACGATATCCTTCTCGTGGATAAGATGAGAGAAAAAGCCCAGGAAAAACTTGAATTATGGAGGTGTACATTGGAGTATAAAGGCCTCCATTTGAGTATAACTAAAACTGAATACATGGAATGTAATTTTAATAGTAGTAGCTCTACTGACATAAGTGTAACTTTGGGTGATCAGATTATTAAAAGGTGTGAACAATTTAGATATCTCAGGTCTATTGTTCAAAGTTGATATAGATGGAGATGTTAATAGTAGAATTTAAGTTGGTTGGTTGAAGTGGAGGAATGCATCGGGCCTTTTGTGTGATAGAATGTACCGCTTAGACTGAAAGGAAAACTTTATAAGACGGTGGTAAGACTTGCAATGCTTTATGGCACTGACTGTTTGTCTTTAAAAGAGAAGCATAATACTAAGTTAAGTGTTGCCGAGATGAAAATGATTAGGTGGATGAGTGGCTTTACACTTAGAGACAAAATGTGAAATGATTATATCCGTGATAGTGTTGGTGTAGCTCCTATGAAGGACAAAATTAGAGAAAGTCGTCTTAGATGGTTTGGTCATATTAGGCGACGACCATTTGATGATCCAATAAGGAGAGATGTTTTAGATTCGACTTATGTTAAGAAAGGCAGAGGTAAACCTAAGAAGACTTGGGCGTATTATATAAAAAATGAACTTAATTTATTAATACTAAATGAAAATATGACACTAAATAGGACGCAATGGAGAAAAAGAATTGATTTGTATAAAATGTTGTTGATGATGGAAGGGTTGAGGATTTTATGTTGTTGTATACGAATCAATTCAACAAAGCAATGGGATTAAGGCTTTGTTGTTGATGTTGTTGTATTGAATTGATTTGTATAAAATGTTTTTTTTTTATGTACACAAATTACCAGTCAAATCATATATATACAGATGCATTATACTACTCAAATCACATTCAGTTCTACGAGTACAATAGATAAAGTATTTAGACAGTTTAGGACATTTTATCATTATTGGAAGGGCTGAGAATATTGCATTTAGGTAGCTTTTCAAATCTCAAAAACTATAGTTCTCTAAAATCCTAATGCATCAACTACTACTAAAAATGGTGGAGGATAAAGAAAATGAGAGAAAAACCCTAGCGCTCAACACTAAAGAGAAGAACACAAGATTTGCACCAATCACAAAGTTGGAATTAGAAGAATTTCAATCAAAGAAAAAAATTCAAAAAGATGAGAAAAGCACTAAGACAATTGATAACTATTTAGATAGAAACACAAATTTTAAGAATATGCAGCTTTAGAAAACATTTAAGTTGTGTGCTATAAGACATGATGTGTTGAAGTTAAATTTATATTATCTTGTATAGAAATATGCTCAACCATGATAAGCACAATATATTTTTTATTAAAATGATTACCCTGGTTCAAGATGAGAAATTATTTTTGAATACCTATGGGAGATATGTAGTCATAAAAGAGACTTTAAAAAGGCTAAATAATGATGTAAAATAGTATGAGGCTCCTGTTGAAAAAGAATACCCCCACACAGAAAATAGTTACTAGATGTGCTATAACATAACAATACTATGAATCCATCCATTAAATAGGAAAAAATTGTGTAGAGAACCTTCAATAAAGAGCATCAAGGATGTTGAGCTGAAAGAGCAACAAGAATGCTCATGGGGAAAAAAAATAAATTGGTATTGTTAATGAAGAACTATGAAAGTTATTTAACCATATTGTACACTTTTTAAGTATTAGGTTATATTTATAAGTATTATTTATCAAATTTTAAGCAAATTTTAAATTATTTTTTTGATAGATAATTGTTAAATTTATACTAGTAGAGATGATGAAGAGGACACTTATAAGTTCATCATACATAGTATTTAGCCACTTCCAATTAGAGATGTGAGATAGAAGATGGCCACCACAGATTTTATAAATAATGATAGTCACACTGAGACAAAAACAAGAGAGAGTTTAAGTGCAACCATCTGCTAATCATTACATGCTCTCATCCAAATAGTTGAAGTGGTTATTATTATTATTATTAGAAAGCTAAGAAATAGCTTGCTAAAACAAATGAAAAATCAACTAAGTGGAGCAAAAGTTGAATGCACAAACCAATTTGGTACAAAAAGAAGTGAGAGAGAAGAAAGGTGAGGAGGTCCTTGCTACTGAATAAAACATTCATGAAAAGGCTAAGGAAAAGGTTATGAAGGATAACATAGACGTCCTCACAACTAATTCCATTATTTATTTGGAAACTGAACATGATGTGGTGGAAGAAGTAGAAATTAGCGCCTTTCCTGATATTATATGAATAGATAATTTAGTAAAAGAAGCAAAAAAGTAGCCCATATCTATTTATTATTGCTAGGGATCATGAAAGTTTAATAGATTAATAAAAAAAAACAATAAAGAATAAAGAATATTTAACTAAAAATATTATAGATCTATCAAAAGAGGCACAAGCTAATAGAACTATGTATCATTGATCCTCTCAGTCTAACTGATGAAGAGCAATTGCATTTCATCAGACCTTGGTTGGTAAGGCTAGAAATAAAACTCCAAAGATAGGGAGACGAGAGAGAATAATAGAAGCAGATAGTTGTCAATTATATACATGATTGACTCACAATAAATGATTTAAGATTCATACATTTGCATATTATTTGAGTATTTTCTCGCACTAATGATTTAATTTGTCTTTCACATACTCAAGGAAAAAGCTTAAAAAGGGAAGAAAGTATAACCCCTTTTGAGATCCTAAGGGCTTCGTTAGTTTTCCTTGCACTGAATCTATACCGAGTAGGCAGGATGTGCTAGAGGAAGTAGAAATCCTAGGTTTGTGAGAGCAAGGTACAGCCACCATCATCGTACCATAGTAACGTTTAAACTACACACTATTATGTTGATATTATCAACGGTTTAACCAATGTATATGAACTCCAACACATAAAGCACTCCTGCCTTGATCTTACTTTTCGTGAAATCATGCTTTTGCTTTTGATCATTTTCATTTTAGTCAATGTTGTAGATCTAGTTGTTGCACAATCCCAGTTAAATTGTTCGAAAAACAGTTCACCAACTTAATTTCAGTACTTGCCAAGCAATTTTCATGGAACAATACTCGTATTCATATTATAATTTTTGTGCAACCACATGCTCTTGCCTGTGTATAACTTTTCACATCGATTGTTTGGCTCCCACACCAACATGCAAAATTCAGAATAGAGGAAACATAAAAATTTCTCTCCTGAATGTAGAGCCTAACCTGTTGAGTTATCATCAGTCAAGGTGAATTTAACAGAAAACAAGCGAACTATCAATAATGAATAAATTGGATCAACTAACTCAGAAGATGAGCCACTTAAGGACAAACATAGATGAAGTCATAAACAAACTCGAAGTAGCTATTCAATGTGGTGACAAGGCTTTCCAGAACATTGAAGTTCAATAGGCCAATTGGCTCAGCAACTCTCACAAATGTAACTGGGAACACTTCCTAGCAACAAAGCAGTTAATCTAAGGCAGCATGTGAAGATCGTGACCCTCAGAAGCAAAAAAAGAACGGATGATATGACCAATCCTGAAAATCCAAAAAATAAGAACCCTAAAAAAGAAAGAAAACAGAAGGAAGCAACCGAAGAGGAGGAAGAAGTCCAAACTCTTTCTAGGCAATCCACCTCCTTACAAATGTTACAATGCCCAAGAGATTTTACAAACAGAATTTGGACAAATAAATTTTAAAATATCTTTCAGGAGTTAAAAAACTGCACATTAGCATTCCTTTTATAGATTTACTAGAGCAAACACCAAGCTACATTAAGTTAATGAAGGAAATCCTAGCAAACAAGAAAAAATAAAATAAAGAAGAAACGGTGACGCTTATAAAGGAGTGTAATGTCATTTTGTAAAGGAAACTACCCACCAAACTGAAGGATTCTAGAAGTTTCTCCATCTCGTGTATCATAGGTAACATATAATTCAACAAAGCTCTTTGCGACTGGCGAGCAATCATAAATCTACGACATTGACAATATGCAAAATCCTTGGGCTGAGAGAGATCAAACCTATCACATTATCCATTCAACCAGCAAACAACTCCACTAAACAGCCTAAGGGAATCATTGAGGATTTTCCTGGTGAAAGTGGGAAAATTCATCCTCCCGGCAGACTTTGTGGTATTAGATATGAAAGAAAAATAGCCTAAATACCCTCTCATTTAAGGTCGTTCCTTTCTCACTAATAACAAAGCACAAATCGACATTCAGATTGGTGAGTTATAACTGAAGGTACAACAATTCGAAACATTCAAGGTATACAGATACTAGAATTAACAATATATTCAGGAGAGATGTAGTTCAATCACACTTCGGGAGGATCATAACAAGACAACACCATATAGAAAAGACATTGTGATAAAGTTAAAACAAAAACTCCAAAAAAAAATTTAGGAAGAAGAAAAATAAGAGATCATGTGCAAGTGGGTCAATAAAAATTCATACATGTTTGGGTGAACCAAATCTATTTCAAAGTTCTCTTGAGCGCTCTATTTGATGAAAGGCACTCATCGATGTTGGACAAAACATAATAGCAACGCAGGCCAATGACAAGCTAAAGACGTAAAATCACGACAAAATCTATTTCAAAGTTCCCTTGACCGCTTTATTTGATGAAAGGAACTCATCAATGTTGGACAAAACATAATAGCAACGTAGGCCAATGACAAGCTAAAGATGTAAAATCACGCGCTTATTGGAAAGCAACTCTATCATTTCATTTTCATAATAATTTTATTTTATTACTATTTATCTATTTGCTTTTAGGTAAAAAACTTTGATGTGAAAAAAAAAATTGGTGCCCAGGCTTTGACACATATGACCCCACCTTCAACCAACCCATGCTGCAGAATATGACATGTGATAACACAATGCTATGTGTCCAAGTGCCTAGACACCACACTTGTTGTTAAGCCCGCTCATGAACTTCTTTATCTGGAGTCTAATCACCAAATCCAGGAGCCTAGGTACCAAGTCAGGTGCATGTGACTAAACATTTGTTTAAGAAAAAGACGAACCAAAATCCTCAATCTAGCAAGGCCCCGCCAATTATAGCAACACCTCGCCAAACGATTCCATCTTGTGGCTATAAATATGGAGGGGAGTTGGCCATTTTCATTACACCACTAATACCCCAACCACTTGAAACTCTCGTTAGCCAACCCTAGTTTGATCCTTAAAATGTTGAAGCATGCCAAAGCAGTCAAGAGCCAAGTTTTTCTCTTACAATGTAGTTGAACGTTTCAAATAATTTTATTCAACCAAGCCGGGAGTACCTGAACAGGTCTTTCATGTGCCTGGTGGTGCCATCCAAGCCATGTTTATCTCAAGGGGCAGGAATATAATTAAAAGATAACTAGGGTTGGGTTTTCTTATTGTTGTGCGCGAGTTCTACACCAACATCACGAAGCACGCAGATGGACAATGCTTTGTCAGAGGCAAGCAAGCACTTTTCATCAGTCGTGGCACTAATATTCTTTTCCGCTTACAAGATATTTTGGACACGTACTCGATCTTTCTGGATAATGGCCTAAATTATGAAAAAAAATTCCACAAACACCATGCCAAGTACTAGGTAAAAAAGGCATGATGGTCACATAGTCAACTTACTCGTTTCTGAACTCACAACGTGCCTAGAACATTTTCATCTCCAAGAGTCTATTATTGAGTGGTCATCTCAACAACGTTACAAAGGAATGTCACTCTCAACTTCGTCATCCAGAGGCAAATGACAATAGACGTCAAAAAGATAATAAATAACAACATCCTGCACAGGCTATCATGTATTTAAAGAACGAGTTACTGTATTTTATGTTCTTACATATTTTCCTTAAGGATCCTTGTGTCATTAAGCCTTTTAGTCAGATAATGTATTTTGAGTTATATTTGGCCTTTTTTTTTATTTGAGGCATATGAGGTGTCTTATGTCATGAAATAGTAGTTATGTATGGACTTGAGTGATAAGTTGGTGTAACCATCTTTTGCTTAGCCCAAATTATCCTATTTTGACCTTATTAACGGCCATCATCAAGGTAGACCTCCGTATATAATTCTTTCAAAAAAAAAAAATAAATAAAAGGTAGCTACACACCACCATTTTGGAAGTCATTTTTTACTGCCGCCTCATCATCTCCATCTCCATGGCCATCCCCCTCTCCCTGCTATCCTTGCTTTAAAATCAAGCCATTAAGATGCTTTGCAAATACCTCAAACTAATAAAATCATGCATTAGAAAAAACTTGAAACATTTACAAGCACATTTGCAATCTTCAAAAACCTTGCATACATTACTCTTCCCTTTCTCAATGCCATTAGCACCCCTTCCCCTCTCTCTGATTTGTTTTTGGGCTACCTCTTGCACTAACTAATAAATATCACGTCATTTTTTGTATGTGATGGTTAAAGAACTGAATAAAATTGCATCCTGTCTTCTATTTTTCTTTATGTTTACCGTCCCAACTAAAGAACACTACTTGAGAAAGAGAATTTTTAGCCTTTAAATAAGGATTCAAGGAAATCCATACAAGGACATATAATTTGTAAAAAATGAACTTCAACTTATTCTCATTCTATTACTGTTGGCGTAAATCCATCACAAGTTAAAATACCATGACGTTCATTTCTTCTTTGCTTTCATAAGGCAAGACATTTAGGATAGTTAAGACAATTACAACTTAAATCATCCCAAACTTATTATACTCTAATTATTGTAGAGTACACCATAGTAGTTATGTGTTTATCATCATTACTGATTTGATTCGCAATTAAGGAATTACAGGTGCAAACTCAATAGTATTTAGTTTGAATTCTGCCCGTAGCAATTTACAATCATCATGAGCAAGTTTGCCAATTGCCTTAAACTAGTGATTTAGGGGAACCCGCCAAATATTACCAGTAGAAGAAGGAAGCTTCAAATCGTTAAATCAAGCATACGCCAGAATAATAATGTAAAAATTAAGCATAATTTTAGAATAACCAAGGGAAATATAAGAAGATATAGACAAAGTCTATTAAAAAAAGGGGCAAAACAAATGCATGGAACGTCAGTTCAGAAAAGTATGGGGAGTGGCTAATGTATGCTATTGTGTATTCGCATAGATGATGAACAATTACCACCTGTCCACATGAACGGCTTCAAGCTTATATAAAAAGGTGATTTAGAAAATGGAAGCAAACGGCAATAAATTACAAAAATTTAGTTTGATATCATGCTCATAAAAATGCTAAATCAATATTGGAGTAATATTGATTTAGCATTTTTATGTTAAATCAATTTCCCCACGTAGTGGGATTAAGGCTTTGTTGTTGTTGTTGTTGTGTAATATTGGAGTAAGAAGCCTAAAAGGAGTCATACAAAACAAAGCCATGAAAAAGTAAATAAGACTTTTAGGTTAGGAACTATTAGCATTCTCAATTCCTTCAAGGGAAGCGGCCTTTAATAGCTTACAACAGAAGCCTTATCATAGTTAAGAACAGCCGTAATATTAATGAAAAGTTAGTTCTTCTCAAAGATCACAAAATGAAATGACAGAGAGCTACTAACCTAACAGAGCATTGATTGCTAGTACGGCCATCCAAATGAGAAGCTACAAGTTGCCAATTGTTATTACCAAAAGTTTCCACTGCGGTGCACAGTTTTGCATCTTCTTTGCTAGTCCATTCCCTATTTAAAATATGGGGATTAAGACTCCGCTGATATCGTGCCAAGCACTGAAAGGGGGTTCTGTTTGTTCCTAATGTCAACGCTATGCCAATCCAATCATAAAGCCCTCTATCTTGTACAATAAACAAGAGTTTCTTGTCCTCCATTGAGGTCCAAGAATTGCAATTGATCATTGGATCACCATGATTCAACCAGCTGACATATGGAAGAGTAATATAAAGTAAGATTTAGTTTCTAAAACAGAAAGTAATAATGTATTCATAACATGTTGATCTAAGAACAAATTCAAATGCATGGAAAAAATAAATTGGCTGGTATTGTCTAAGCACTGACTACAAAAACAATTGGCAAAAAATGATCTAAGAAGAAATTTGCCTAAGTTCATTGGAGTGAACGCTCCAGGTCAAAATAAAAAATAATATTTAGCCATAGTAAACATGAATTAAATTGTAATAAAGTTACGTCAAAAATAAAATTATGTAATTCAAGAGGCATAATTAAAACCCATGTCAAGAAATTTTTCTTATAAAGTTGAAGCAATTAAATAGCCCCAAACTAATTGAATTACCCCACAAAATAGTGCAAGAAGAACAACTCAAATCAATACAAGAAAAAAGAGCAGTCAGTAAGCTTGTCTTAAATTCAATCTTTATGTGATGTTCAAGGAAGCAAGCACAACAAAAAAATAGAATCAAAAAATAATTTATGGTAATCAAGCATTATCCTGCACCGTAATATACATATAGTTTGTAACATGGTATGGTCTCAGCTCTCAAGGGATAAAAGCACCCCAAGTTTAGTAAATTGTAAGAAAAAGCATGGAGAAAATAGTAAGCAAATAAAAGAAGGAAAGTAGAAAGTTCTTCCACAATCCAGCATTATCAGGAATTGCATACCCAGTATAAAGATTTAAATATATGATAAGAGGATGAAAGTAGAAGCGCAGAAGAAATCTAAACAATCACCTAAAAAAACAAAATAGCCATCCAAGCTTATGTAACAGCTAAAAGTTAAACTAAAAAAATATTTTTTGGGGGTAGATAGCGATTAGTTTGGTGGAGCCCTAGCTTATCAGATTGGAAAAACCAATTAGTTTGTTGTTTCCACATGCACAACCAATCTGAAAAACAACACTACGAACCAAAACAAGTCTGAAAAACAACACTACGAACCAAAATAAGTTGAGGAAAATAATGTAAACTAGATTTGAATGTCTTAAATACAAGATAAATAATCAATTGAGTAAATGATATTGTACCCTTTGGTTTTACGTAGCATTAAATAGAGGTAACCAGTGGAGGTTAAAAGTGAAATGTTGCTTCAAGAGTAACACATGACGAGATCATGGAGACACAAGTAAAATCTATAGAACTATTATTACATTTTCTGTGTTATGTGAACCGTATTGACTAATAAATGAGTCATTTGTAACTAAACTAAGTGTAAGGAAATGAGAATAAATCATGAATAAGTAACAAAATTATAAAGGATAAAGTGAGACATTATTATAATTAAAAGGATGTGGGAGTCACCTATTAAGCAAAAAATTATGAAAGAGATATATAATGGAGGACAAAAGATGTGCCAGAAGATAGAATTAACAAGGAATAATTAGAAAGAAAATGGATATAACAAAAGCAAAAACCGATAGATTTGTGCAGAAAAATAGTTGCACAAAATACAATGAATGTCAAATAAAAATCATGAGAAATGATATATAAAGTTACCTGATTAGCTGGGATGCATGAGTACCTCATCCATTTTTGTTTCCACATTAGAAGTTCTAAACCTCAGGGAGTTAATGAAGAAAAAGGTAAGGTTTCTTTAACATTTCCTTATGACCGTATTAAACTAGTATCCTTAATCAATGATGCAACAATTAGCTGACGACGAAGACTACACTCGATAGCGATAAATATTTTAAATTGTTGGAATGCTTTGGTAATGTTCAGAAATGATGCACTGAATCTTAATAACAACTGTCTCGTGCATAACAGACAGCGATCCTTGCCCAGCCAAGATTTTTCTTTGTAAATGATCCATCCGTTGGCCAACATAGCGTGCAAAATTTTACATTCACATTTGTTCAAATACCCAATCGTGAAATAGATTATAAGGACAAAAGTAGCATTCACACAATTAAAAAAACCAGAGGTTATACTTATAAATTAAACATTCAAATAAATACTAAATAAACAGAAACAAAAATTAGGAAACTAAAAGTTTCATTCCTATATTGGTTTCTTTTTCTTTATTTCATGCCTAAGCTTTACTGAACTTCTTTGTTTGCTTCTTGTTCTGATTATGTGACTGTGTTCCAAATATGAAGGTGAGGCGGAGGGTGCAGAAAAGTTCATGGAAAGAATGCACAAATGACCCAAATTAAAAACAATAGAGGGGCAAATATTTGATAACTAAATAAAAAAAAATTACTGTGTGTGTGTTTGGTTGGGTGCTGATGCGCCTTTGGGGTCCTGATAAAACAATAATGTTAACTACAACTCTCATGTCTAGAAAAGAGGCATCACCATTATGGGCAAAATACTTCAAGGTTCTCAAAACAAATCATACCTCGATTCACAAGAAGGACCAGAGCGCTTAGGAAGATACATTGAAGCTAATCGATCCCAGTTAACCAAATGAATGAAAGATCTTAAAATTTCTGGTGTCAATTGATGATGGGCAATATCAAAAGTAGATGTTATAATGGAATCATTCAAACCATCAAAATCACTGCAAATAAGCATCAAAAAAATATGTTAGGATGAAAAGATTAGAAATGCAATTAATTGTCATTAATAATGGCATAAACATACCAAATAAATCTTAATATTGAAAAAATTTATGGAGTTTCACCGTTTATAAAGCCAAATCAGATTTAAATTTATAATATTAGCATCTTCATTCTTTAAAAAATCAAATCACCTTCCAAGGTTCATTGAGTTCAAAAATAGCACTTCTAGACATTGTTGCTTTACTCCGTTTAAAAGTTTGTCCTTCTCTGTGTTTGACCATTGTCTCTTCCTAAGTGAAACTGGGAATCTCCTGGTTACCATTTTATAATTGGACATTTGAGAGTTTTCGGCTGGAGCAAAATACAAGGCAGAACTCTTTTTAGAATTTTCCTGCAATAAGGCAAAACAATTTGTCACATGATGCAGTCCCAGATTGAACATCAAATCATTTGAAAGGATCAATACTGCATGCAAAAGAATATTACAAGCAAAACAGCATAATTTGCAATCGAAGACAAAATTAAAACATCCATATCAACCATCAATGATCAATTTTTGCTTATAAAATCAAAACTAATAGTATGGGGATTGCGAAGAAGTTTACAGTTCCTGATAGTTAACCCAACAAAATGAAGTTAGAAAGCCGTAGAAAAAAAATGGAGTTTGTCACTCATCAATAGATGTGAATTTCAAACCAACGGCTGGAACAAATAGAATAATAGTGTGCAAAATAGATCGCACATCCAAAACACAAATCATATATTGGCAGGAGCTAAATGCATTGGTTATGCCATTGTATATCAAAGCTAAAACATTAAATATTCAACTCCATAACCGGACTTAGGAGCTGTTTACTTGGATGCATTAAGAGTGTAAAATAAACCAAATGCAAGAGTTAAAGATATCCAATTGGAACAATACAAATACAAAATAATTTTCTGAGGGATTTGGAATTATCCACTTAGTTCACTTTTATGTGTTCCGAATTTTACCAAATCAAACAAATTTGAAATATGCCACTTCACGAAACCATCCTATGTGACATCCTGCCTGCTTGCTCTTTGTGATTCCCACTCGCCACACCCCTCACTCAATTGCTTCTAGCTCAATCATTGCTCCCCACTCAATCAAGATCTCACCAACCTCATAACACATGCTACGTTCATCCTCTACAGCAACCTCAAGTGCTTGTCAACACTATGCAACCACCCCGTCAATCTCACAAAACCATCCCAATTGGCACCACCCTACTATTGTGCCCAAAGTTCATTTATTTTTCTTCATATATTTTTTTTTTTACTTTCAGCCAAACGCAAGTGATGTCCTGAATTTCAAATACATTGCATTTATTTCACACTGCATTAAAATACTCTTGAATTCTAAATACTTACGGCCCTAACTTCAAATTAAATGCTCAAATCAACCAAAAATAAATATTTAGCTCCAAATAGAATATCCAGCACAATGAACTTACTTATTCCAATGTGATTATAATTTATGCAATTCCCTTTGTAGATTGAAGGGCTGGTCAATATCTTACAATTGAGGATGCATTTGAATAAATACCAACAAACACCTCAAAATTACAACCACTCCAAAGATTGTACATAAAAATCATTAAATGGGATAAATAATACTAAAGATGAAACATGGTAATTGTCTCTATAGAGATAGTAAAATACGTACATAAATTTCAAAAATGTAATGCATCAAACCAGCAATAGTGTACAAGTAGGAACACATATATGTGCAATGTGTTTGAGAAGCTTATTTAGGTGTCAAACTGTTGCTAAAGAGCTTGTAGATTTCCACAAAATGGGCCAAATTACTGAAAGTAATAGTCATGCAGTCATGCTTGAATCAACTTAAGATCGTACAGGGCTAGCCAATGTCATACAAATGAGGATGCATTTGAGCAAATAGAAACAAGTTCCTCAAAATAGAAATCACTCTAACGAATGAACATAAAAAATCAATAACTGAGATAGAAATAATCCTTGAACTTGATCTGGTAATTGTTTTCATGGGTATATTAAAATAGGTAAATAAATTTCAAAAACAAAATGCAACAAAGCATAAAAAGTGTCCGTAGGTAGGACCGCATATATCTGCAATGTGTTTGTGAAGTTTATCTAGGTGTCAACATTGTTGTCATAGAGCATATAGATTTCCACAAAATCAAGCGATTACCGCAAGCATTAGTCATGTAATAAACTTAAAAACTTATTAGCATGAGGAAAGTTGCATCGTAAACGTTATGCATGCCTAGAATGGTGGTTCCATGTCTAGAGGTCAGACTTCAATAAAAAAAATCAAAATAATATGGCTCTAACTTGCATAACATGGGGATAAGGATTTCAACCTTAACTGTACTTGATGATTTCTGTTTTCGAGAGGAAATCAACCTGACACGAGGATCCCTTTTCTGACAGAAACTATATCCAGCTTTTCTTTTACATGCAGTATAAAAGTCCATAAGGCATTTCATGCGTTCTTTCAGCTTTTTATTTACTTCAATCTTTGCTTCAATTTCCATCAATTTCTCCCTGATAAATCGTTGGCATGACCTATTCTTCTTGAGTGCATAAACAAAATTCTGAACAGATTTCGGAAACCTAGAAGAGATGAACTGACGCACAGATAAATTGTAAAACATATCCTCTTGATTAAAGTTACTTTGATTCTCCTCTGGATGCTCTTTATCCATAGCAATTCCCCTCAAACATGTATCAAGAGGCTCTGGCCCATTATCAAGTGATTCGGGTTTATCAATAAAACTCTTTACAAACTTGGGTAACACAGATAAACTGCAGGCATTATCTCCAGATTTAATCAAATTGTGAGGATTTTGTTCAAATGTATCAGCTGAAAATATGCTGCTTGTTTCTGGAGAGAAATCCTTATTTGTTTCTTCAATCACATGCACATAACAAAGGACAAGTTAATTCTCTGATGCTCTTACTTTGGATATGCAGGCAAAAAGAGCACTCAAAATGTTTAAAAAAGAGGTAGTCATAAGTTAAGAAGTTCAAAGGAACAGTTGATTTTTATCCTTCCAACAAGTAATTATGTTGAAATTCAGAACCGATTAAGTGATGCTCGCCAGGGGATAATTTGCCCAAAGCCAATCGTTCTAGTTTCTCTAGTTGGCTCATTAATTCTAACATTTTTTAAATGTAGCCAGAAGCTTAAAAGGTTGTCATGCTATTTTTATTACTGGTGGATATGATTTGTTAAATTGTATTTCCAATTCCCAATACTGTTGCATTGCCTTCGCTTTCTTTGATTACAGTCATTTTATTGGTTTGAGGGTAAAATATCAAACATGGAAGTATATAAGCAATTAAGTACATAAAAAAGGTTTAAAATTTACTGAATTTTGACTGTGTAGATATGAAATCATGTTTTATGTTGATAAATGTGATTTACATGATACTTCCAATATTTAGACAGGCAAAAATGGTATAACTTTTTTATGCTTGAAATTATTTTATGCATCATTAAGCTTTTCAGAGATAATCAAAGAATGGAGTTTAGGGTTCATTTAATTGCTTATATAAACAAGGAATTTCAGCCAATTAGGAAAATTTCTAGATTCAAATGTTTGGCTAGATATAAAAAAATCAACATCACTTTTCAAACTCCACTAACTTTTCAAATGTAATGATATTTTCTAAGACAATGAATGAGTGAAAGCAAAATAATCATTTTGCAAATCGTTAAAATTAATTAGATAGAAGCTATGGACCTTATTTCAGTTCATTTTGATGCATCTTTTAATGATTTAGCAACACCGACGCATGACTATCATAGAAAGTTCAATAAATTCCAGCCTTATTTCTTTACTCGGAGCATATTTGATTGCTTATTGACATAAAACATACTTGCAAACATAATATTTTCACTTTCAATAATTTTAAAACTAGAGAACGAATATCGAGGTTTGAAATCCATATTGATTTTCTAATCAGATCCAATTATTTCAATTAAATGATGAGGTTAACCCAGTACTTTTAAGACATGATTCTAAAGCAACCAGATAAGCACCCACTACCTGGAGAAATTATCAGGCAGGCACTATATGTGCATATGTGTGGGCGGCAAAATGCATGAAATACACAACTGAGCATTCAAGCTGTTTATTTCACACAATTGAACGTCCACATTTAATCCGCACATAGCAGCACAAACCTAAAAATTTATCCAATACCCAGCATAATTTTTCCGCCCTAGCCTCCGTTCCTACAACGTTCTAACACACGCCTAAAGATTGTCTTTCAGCCTGAACAGCATCAAAGCTCTAGTAAACAGAATAAATGAACGGCATTGTTGCTCCATACCACCCCCATACTGCGCGAACCTCCGTTGGATGGCGCGGAGAGTCTCGAAATCGTCCTCATCGTCCGTGTCAAGCGGCAGGAAGGCTCGAATAGGCTTCAAGATAGGAGGGGTTCCGGGGGAGCCAGAAGCTTTAGCAGGCGGTAAGAACTGCTCTTGTAGCCGATGGAGGTAGGCGATGTCATCGCTTGCACTGCTTTCACCGTCGGAACAACAATCAGAATCCTCGTCGTGACCTGCTGTCTTGAAGTCGACCTGTTTGGAGCCAAAAGTTTGCATGAACCGTCGGAGGTTATCCTCGTCCTCGCATTCGTCGGAGGAGGCGGCTGCGGCGGCATCATACCGGCCGCAAACTGGCGAGAGGCTGCCGGGAGAGAGAGGCGGCGGTGTCGACGAAGACGACGACATGGATGTATTAGGGTTCCGGCGAGAATTTCAGATGTTCGCGGAGATTTCGTTACCAGCTCTGCCGTGGAAGGCAAAGACGATGCACCCCTTCCAGCAAGAAAAGACAGAAGGGTTAGT
>NEWO01000018.1:173084-192825 GCA_003013225.1 Phalaenopsis aphrodite
AATAATATTTTATATTTAATTAATACTCAGAATAAACAAATAATTCTAATAATTAAATGAAACCCTACAAATCATGAAAATTGGTCCTATGACCTAGGTGAAACTCCAATAATTTTCTTAAGGACCGATATTTTATTTTTGTCGAATTATTAAATTTTCAGTAAAAATCTCTATTTTTGCATTAGAAATAATTATAAAATTAAACAAACTAAAATTATAACTCACTGATTTTATGCCCAAATTAATGGTTTTGAAATGATTTATGGTTCATGATAAGGATTAAATGTATAAACATTTAAATGTTTTTCTAAAATTACAAATCTACCCATTAAGTTTTAATGGCTTGGTAGTGAACTAGACTTAATCAAAATTTTATCTAATGAGGTTTAAAAAATAACACATAACTAATTTAAAATTTTCTTAAAACATTACAAGCCCATTCTTAAGGATCAAATTGATTAAATCCCTTATTTAAGTTAAGTTAACCTTAAGGACCTTTACCTTTATAACTCATAAATGGGACATCAAGTGATGATTACCCCACTAAAAGGGATAATCAAAACATTAAAGTTCACTGAGCATAAGGGTATGAACTAGATGAACCATATATCAAATATAATAAGACCAAAATGAACTCGAGATGATTCAAAGGACTATGAAATAGGTAGGGTATTACCCAGGGCTTCTTCATAATCCTTTGGAAATCTTGAAGGGCATCTGGACTTATTGTGATTTGCTTAATGAAATTATCCTCAAAACTGTATTCTTAAGAATATGGGGTCTGGTAGACTCACCTCAAACTGTATTTTTTATTTTTACTACAAGCATGTTTCGATTCCTGCAAAATCATTATATATGCCTTGCAAGTACTGAACTTTCAGATGGAGGAATGAGAAGAATCAATAGGTACGCTTTTAAGTTATTGCATTGCAATTTACTTTTACCTATTATTTCTTGCTCGTGAACTTGCAAGTTAAACAACGATGTCACCCTGCATGTTAAAACTAAAACATTTAGAATAACCACCAAATTGAATCTAAAACTAAAATCAAATAAGATAAAATTCACCGCCACAACATTCAAAATATAAGACAACTCAAAATTTAATCACAAGCAAAACAAAATAAAACAAAATTTGCAACTAAATTAAAACGTATATATCAGATGATCGACAATCCCTCAGAAAATGTAACCTACGGTTGCTAACGAGATTTCCCATGGTCTAAATGAAAGTATGAACTCATTAAGTTGAGTTTAGTAAATTCATTTGGGCTAAGTGAATCCGAAAGAAAATAGTAGTGCCGGAACGAGACAATCGTGGGATCCTAACATGTGTCGCTCTAATCAACTTTAACATCCCCCATAATATTTGAATGGCAAAAAACTTAGGAAATATTTGATTTGAAATCATAACTTGACACATTAGAAAACTTGAATCTGCTACGACGATGAGCTTGAAGCTAGCATTGTGGGCAACACGACCATCTTCAACAACAAAACAAGTCTACATCAGCTAAACCATTCTTTAGAATTAAACAACAATCCATAGAACTTCGAGGTTGTTTGCTTATGCAACATAAATTATCAACTTATCTCTAGGCCTTTGTATGGTTCTGTTATACAATATATACCCTAACTCATTTTAGAATTTCAAGGTTGTCATTTATCATGATTTAAATCCCCACATCTTCCAAGCTATTCGTGTGATCTTTTCATATGAATATAAGCCTTCATTAATAAAATTGGCAGGATGAAATATTCAACAGTTCTATTCCTCAAAATTGAAGCTAAACAGTAGGATAATATGGGAAGTCAATGAGGTCCTCCTTAGGATCTATGACATCCTCTAATTCTTCTTCCTTTGTATTCCAAAATAAAATGTTCTAAATTTGAGTCATTCCCCTTTCACACATCTTTATCTAATCTCGTTAAAAGTCTTATTCCTTGGAACTCCTTGAAGATAATATTCCTTGATTTTTATCGAGAGTTTTCTTAGGTGACCTCAGTTATCTAGGATGTATTAACTATAGGGGTTTGCCCTTATAAGAAGCTTTTCATAACCAATCTTAATATAAACTATATTTAATTTTTCATATTAAATAAGGGAACTTGTTGGCTTGTAATAAAAAATTGTTTCACCGATATAAACGGATGTCATACAATCTTTAGTTCATTTAATCGAGTCTTACCAGTAAGTAGTGTGTTTATCCTTCGGGATGGATACATTACTTGCGGCATTTGACTCATTTATTTAAACTACTAGGAATATGAGATCGATATGGTCTTATATTTTTAAAATTCAAAACATTATTTTTTTCATAATATATATATATATATATATATATATATATATATATATATATATATATATATATATATATATATATATATATATATATATATATATATATATATATATATATATATATATATATATATATATATATATATATAATTAAATTAAAACGGGTGTTGAGATATCCATCATAGTAATCGATAATTTCACAACTCCCAACTTTTTAGTGACAACATGCCCTCTCAAGTTAGGAGGCATGGTTACACCATCTTGAGGCATGATCCTGCTATAAGAGATGGCTTAGCATTGCCATGCATTACTGGTGTGATTATGCCAAAGGGTTGGCATAGCCACACCAAAGGTTTTTCTTGGCTTATGAATGTCTTCACATGAAAGGATGGGAAATATTTTGGTCTAGAAATGGCTGACCAAAAAGAGGTTGATTAAAGTTCAACCTTATCCTTGACAAACACATGAAGGTGAATAACTCCAGTGGAAAACAAATGTTGTTGTTGGGAGGTTAACTAGCAAAGTGCAGAGATGAATTATCCTTCATGACTATTTTTCTTTCTCAGTAACACTGACAACTAATGGATACCACACTCATTTGACATCTTTGCAAATAAGGAAAGAATATGTACCAATCCATCAGAAAACCTAGAGAGATCCTATTGATTTCATAGTGTTATGTGGTAATTTAAGCACCTTAACAATGTCTTAATTGAGTGCTCTTAGGATCATTGGATTTGTTTCATTGAGACACTCAATTTCACTATAAAATTAGCAGATTTAGAATTTGTTTGATCTTTCAATTGGGCACACAAAATTTTTAAAGTAGCCTAACAACTAGATATAGGCTTGATTTGACTTGGATATGGTCAATGTTGGTGTTGTTGCGTTCATCTTATCGAGCTGTTTTGGGTTGATTATAAGTTTTTTGAAATTGAAGCTCTGGATAATTTTTAATTGAGTATGAACATTACTTGCTAAAAAATTATCCTGAGATGTGTGCCACGCTTGAGATTCGTGCCGAATGATAAAAATTTGTTGGTGGCGTATCCAATATAAACATATAACTCAATAGTGCACTTCTATAAGCAACTTTATTTAAATAGTGATTGATAGAAAATTTAAGGTTGCTGGGACTTGATAGGAAGAGTTTATATGAAATGATTAAAAAAGCAAAGAAAACTATTTGGAACGGGAGACATGTTTAGTGCGGTCGTGAAGATGATGAGGAGGACCTCATGTAAGCAATATATGGGTTGGGATAAGGTTGTTCGATCACCAAGCAGCTAAGGGCTTTTGAATTTTTCCCTATGTAGGCACCCCTTTACTAGCATAACATGTCAAATTGTCTCATAAACTTTTTAAAGTCACATTAATCACAAAAAAATAGGGATTTATGAGTTTATTGCTAATATTACTCCTTGATAGCTTGTGGACTTACCTAATTGAAGTACTTTCATGCCAAAGATATTTCAACATGAGAAAGTCCATAATCACATATCTCACAACGCTAATCATAATTAATGGCGCTGAATCATTTTAGAATCCTTACATAGGCGTATGGTTGAGATTTTAACTCAAATATTAAATAAAGATTGGGATCAATATTCTATTGTGTCAAATGAGCAGTTGTAAGCAGGGATGCAAACGAGCTGAGCTTGAGTGAGCCCAAACTCGGCTTATTAAAAAATCATTATTCATGTTCGACTCGTTTATATATCAAACAAAAAAAAAAAAACTTTAACAAGAGCTCCTTGCAAACAAAAATCCTTTATGACAGCCCTAGTTGTAAAAAACTGTTCTTTTTTATTAGATCTGATCTACAAACTGAATTTAAATCAGGGGTAGAAAAAATTAAACTTCCTCTAAATCAATTTAAAATATAAATTAAATATCTTTAATGATTTAAAAGAATCTACATGAGCCGAACATACAGAATGAGAAGGGAGGGCAAAATGGAGAAAAGGCTCAAAACTTTTGGGCGTGGAGGGAAAAGATCCTTTTTTTAGTCCACTCCTCTTGGTCTTCACCGAACGGGCGAAAGCAGAGCGAGGCACGAATTCTCCGCGGGGACTCGTCACTTTCCTGCGCGAACTTCAGTGTTACCTAGTGAGCAGTTTTTCCTTCTCTCCGATGTTTTATATGATGGAAATTTTTAGGGTTCTTGGATCAAATTTTTGCCTTTTTTCTTTTCTGCGAGGGTTTGGAGACCGTGGGAGTTGGGAGCTAGGGTTTGGGGAGTACTAGGGAGTTGTTCTAGTTTCTCCTGCTTGATATTTTTGGACTTTTGGAATCTTTGCTTTCTCGTTTTCTTCTTTTTGTTTGCTGTTAGGATTGTCTTAGGTCTCTGCTTTTATGCCTTGGATCGAATACGAGCTGTTAATGTGGAGTATTGTGGCTATTTGATTATTTTCCTGGTTGTAGTGGAATAATTGATGATTCAAATGTTATAAAAATTTAATCTTTGTGATAGTAGTGATTTGAGTTGCTTTTCACTCAACTTAGGGTTTGCGATTTAATACTTTGATTAGCTTGCGTAAAGCCTGTTAAAAGTGTAATTTTGCGAACTGAATTATGCAGTAGACAACGCTGTTCCTTAATGCTTGCAATGCTTACTGATTTCCATTATATATATGTTTTTTATTTCCTTTGCGTTGCCTAGTTTTCCTTTGTTTTGAATGATTGGTTTGACCTTTAAATTATGTTTATGTGTGCTGATATGGAGTTATGTTTGCTTTGTCTTTTGTCATTCAGGTGCAGAACTTAGAAGAAGCCTTCTTGAATTCGTTGGGTGTGTTTTTATATATTAAAAGGCTTTTTAAGTAGCTGTACTCACTGGAATGGCTGATTCCAAGGCAGGATCAGATTCAATCGAAGCTTTAGTGGAAAATGGGTTTGATCCGCCTGATGCTCCTTCAACAAGTGTTTCAACTGAAAAGAAAGATGGGGAGGTGGATGTGAGTGGGATAAGCAAGAAGGATGCAGAGGAGAAGAGTGTTGAAGAAGTGAAGGGAGTGGTAGTGGAAGGGAATGGCGTTGAGGATTTGAAGGATGTGGAGAAAGTGAAGGACGTTGAAAATGAGAAGAGTGTAGAAATAATTGACAATGTTGATGAAAAGAAGGATCTTGGGAGCACTAAGGATGGTAAAGATAAGAGAGATGTGGACGACTTAAAGGAGTTAGTGGAGAGTGAGCATAAGGAGGAAAAGGAGGATGCAACGGTAACTAAGGCAGCAAATGAAAAGAAAGGTGTTGGGGAAACCGTTTACCGGGAGGGACATGATGATCTAAATGATGCCAAGGATGGGGAGGAAAAGAAAGATGCAGGGGAGGCTAGTGAAATTGAGGTAAAGAGTGATGTTGGGGAACTATTGGAGGGACAAAAGGATGCAAAGGAAGCTAAGGAAGATGGCATAAATAAGGAGGTCGTGAATGCTTTTGACGGGGAGGAGCATAAGGGTTTTGGGGAAACTAAGGATGAAGAAAGGAAGAAGCTTGTTGGAGAAGCTAAGCACGATGAACACAAAATTGCTTTGGAAGAACAAATGGATGCCGAGGAGAATGTTGCAATGGCGACGGAAGATATTGATGGTAAAAATAATTTGCAAGCTTCAGGTGATGTGAAAGATGACAGTGAGAAGAATTATGTTGGTGATGTAAAAGGTTCTGAGCAGATTCAGGTTGTAGAAGGTAAGGTTCACAAAGATGATAACTTTGCGGGACAATTGACGTATGGTAAAAATAAGCAGATTGGGCTAGGGATTAAAGATGATGAACAAAAAAGAGATTTGGATGGTGAAAATGATTTGAAAAATAATTTAAAGCCTGTAGCAGGCGATGAACAAGTGAAAGTAAAAAAGAGGCCCAAAGATGTTGAAAAGGTTGAGGCTGAAGTTGGGAAAAAGAGGGTTGTTGATGAGAAGGATGAAGAAACGGTTGCTGTGAGAGGTTTCAAAGATGAGAAGGATATTGCCAAGGAAGTGCATATTTCTGAGGAAGAGGATGTTGCTGCAGAAGAGGATGACGATGGTGATATAGAAAAGAAAAATAGTAGCAAGAAGGTGGCAAAGTCTTCCAAAAGGAAAAGGAGCAAGGAGCAAAGATCTGCCAACAAAGGCGAAGTTAAGGACAAAAGCAAAGCAAAGGGAAAGAAAGAAAGTGGTAAAAAAAATGGGTTGACGGGTAGTACCATTGATGCAGTGTCATCACCTATTGGCTCTTCTAGGGAGCGTCCTGTGCGTGAGAGGAAAACTGTGGAGAGATTGGTAGAAGTTATTGAGAAAGAGCCCAATAAGGCTGTCATCATAGAGAAGGTTCATGTTTGCTCTTTGTTTTTATATCATTATTAGAAATATACAATTGATTATTGTGTTATGAACCACCAATGTTGTCATTTGTAGGGCCGTGGAACTCCCTTAAAAGATATACCCAATGGTATGAGTCACACTTGTCTTACTTACAACAGTATCCTATTGAATATTTCATGATGCTATTATGTTGTTTTTTAATTTTTAAAAATTTTTTTATTCACTTGGAATGTAAGTATCCGAGCTTTCTGTTTCACACACCACTCCATATATATTTACTTTCATTAGGCTTCTATCTCTTAATGTTAGGAAACATTCTCTATCTTGTTATATATTATTATATCAAATATACCTTTCGAATTTTTTCTGTCATCTGAAATGTGTTTTTCTGTGCATAAAATGTAACAAAGCTATTAGGAAATTTCTAACGCCTCTATTATGATTCATTGCAATATTATCTTTAATTTTTTGGACGCGAACATTACCAATTGTTTTTTTTTATTTATTGTCTTAACAAGGCATGTTCATTAGTTTTAGGCAAGTTGCATTCATGCTTTCTGATTTGTGATGATTTTTTTTTTAACTGTTGGTTTAGAGCATAGGCTTGTTTGGACATGTATTTTTATGAATATGTTTCAAAGTGCATGCTCTATTTGATGCAGTTGTCCTTTATTAGAACCTGTGCCCACATTAAACTTTTCAACTCTAAAATACTTGTTTTTATTATGATACATTGATGCCTACAATGGGAACCAAAGTGAAATCATATTCAGCCTTTTGCTGAATTTATTTGGTAACTGGATGTTATCTTCATTCAGTTCTACGATGCCATTGTTTGTCATATTATTTTTTAACGCCTTGGTTTTTCTTTTTTACAACAACCATCTATATTTATATCCTAATGTAACTCAATTCTAGAAACATCAACTCTTTAAACACTTCAAATTCTTATATGGGCCCAATGCCTCTATGCGGTTGTTCGAGCCGATTTTTTCCTTTTTGCTTAGTTGGACTTTGTTTTGTTTGATATTCTGCGTTCTGTTGTTGCATAGATCTTTACTTTCATTAGACTATTTTTCCTTAAATCATATAGAACATGCTGTCAATGTTTTTTCGTTTCACAGGAAACCTCTTTGATCTATTTATTTTTTAACTTGGTTATTCCGTGAGTTTTCGATTTAATAGATAAATAATATGTGAGGATATTTCTTTCTTTGTTAAATTTTCTAGAGCAATGGTATTTTGGCGTGCATTACATGCAGTGGAGTCTGGTTCATTTTGCCAAGTAACATCATTAACAACAAAAGTTAATATTGCTATGATAAGAAGTGCTGGATTAATTTTAACTTTGGGTAGTATATGCTTTGTTTTACTTTTACCTTGTTGATTAATGATCGTATACCTACTAGTTAAGCAATGCAAGTTTAAATTGATATGCCTTAAAGCATTATTACTTAATTGCTATTAAATCATACCCATCAACTCACTGCCTTAAATTTGCCAACTGGTAGTTGATTTTCTCTACCTAAGGGACTGTTATGATATTTTACTGCAACTATTTTTACTACAACAGCATGCTTATTTACTTGTAGAGCAACATTAACTGTTGGTAGCTGAACAGTAGGGATGGAGGGAAACATTATGATATGTCATGAAGTTACACTTAAATTATTTTAAATGCTTCCTGTTTAATTAGATTGTGTGAAAATAGGGTTTATTCTTTTAGGCTTTTACTATCCATTTATATTCATAAGTTAACACATCCTCTATGTATACCAATTATTTCCACTAATATTTATTTAATTTGTGTTATGTTTGAAGAGATTGTCTGCTTGTTCTTCAAACATTTGAAGCAATTGATTCCAACCATTGCAAATTCATTTTTAGACAGCTCAGAGTACTATTAAACAAATCATAGAGTAAGAGGTCATTGTAATTATTATTATTAGCCTTATTAAACTATTTTGATTAGGCTTCATTTATATGTATACCTCAAGGGAAGACTTGCTCATATGAAAGGCAAGTAGGCGAGCTCGCCAATTCAGGCTCATTGATGTGTCCAATTAGACTCGCCGGCTAGATCCCAGCGAACTTGTTAGTCGCGTTCAAGTGAATTTTCTGGTCAGATTAAGAATGGGATATTTATTTTAGGCTCGCAAAGGACTCACCCAAAATCCTAATTGGACTTGCTCCATCAATCCGGGATAGAACTATTTGGCAGCTATCATCAGGGGGCCTAGCAACTCTTTTGGGCCCAAAGACCAACCACTAGTTTGAATCCGAGTTTATATTATGGCCACGCTTCCTTTTGTTTCTTTTATTTTGTTGTTTTTTTTATTATACATATAGCTCTTTCATTAGCATTTTTTGAAGTGCTTGAGATCTTAGAACCCTATCTAGAAATAGTGGGCCTTAAGGAGAGTCAATGGTTTTGGCTTATGGTTCTGCATTCCTATTTCCTTTACTTTCTTGAGCCTAATAGTTCATTTTTTTATTCCAGCTCATTCCTACCTACCTCTTTGTTTTTTTATAAATTTTTTTTTACTAAGATTCCCGTGTAACTCGCTGACAAACTAAGATTGAACAATATTCACATTCTCATTTCATTGCTTTTAAGTATTTTTACAAAAAATTATTTTGCAAAATGTCTATCATATTATCTTTAGTTGAGCTATTTTCCTTGATAATCTTTTGGCCTGAATTTCATCAACCCATTCTATGGGTGTATTTTCTACCATTTCAAGAACTCCAAGCCACGTAACCTAGTTTTCACTATTTTAATCTTTCAAAGATACTACTCCTATTGCCCCTATAATATAACCATAAAACAATTATGGCAGTTACAACATCTTAAGTTAACCGGTTTTAGACTTATTAAAGATGTTGTGCTACTTTCATTAGCATTACCAACAACAATAATTGATTATCAATTTAAAGTTGAGGTTTTTGTTTAGAATAATTTTCTTTGATTTTGACTTGCATAACTTATATTTTAGAAGGCATTTGGTTTACTGAAAAAAAGAATGTGTATTTAAAAAATGCATAATAAAATAAGTATAGTTATTTTGCAATATTTTAAAGTGGTTTAGTCAGTGTAAAATATCTACATGACTTCACTTTTTGTTTTATTTTGAAATATTTTTTTTTTAAATGTGGTGCTTATGGGTGGTGAGCGGTGTTGGCGGTGGGGGTAGACTGGTGCTACAACAATTAGTGGCGACAGATTTTCTGCGGTGATAAGTGGACCAATGATATTGAAAGTAAACTAAAAGGTGAATTTCAAATACGTCAATAAATTAATTAGCAATAAATTTTCATCCAATGAAATAGCTAAACCTTAATAACCCCGTCATTCCATTTACTTTCCACTCTTTTATTAGTGAACCAAATGGCCCTGTTAGTCTTTCTTCTTTGAATTGCATTCTTGATTTATAGAATGGCCCTTGTCAGAATTAGGGCTGTCAAAAAAGCTCGTTGTTCGCGAACAACTTGTGTTCGGCTCGTTCGTTAAGTATACGAGCCGAACACGAACACATTTTTAAAGCTCGAATTATAAACGAGCCGAACACGAACAGCTCTTTGTTCGCTCGTGTTCGGCTCGTTTTAGCTCGAAATAAAAAAAAAATTATATAATTTTTTATATAACAATATGTTACATATATTATTTATATAATAATATATTATATATATTTATGTCTAAGTTTGAATCATAACACCTCATGTGACAATGTGGTTAGTGTTTTTTTTGTATATATTTAATCCAAGTTCGAATCCCACATTTTACATCTATTTTTCTCAATGTAAGTTTAGCGAGCTAATTTCGAGCAGAACACGAGCCGAACATGAACATGAATATTTAAATCGAGCCGAACATAAACACACTGTTCACGAGCCGATTTCGAACATGAGCCAAGCTTGAGCTCACTCAAGCTCGGCCAGCCCTAGTCAGAATCCAAGACAATAAGTCTATCATGTAGGTATGTTTTTTTTATTATCTGTGATACTTTGTGCTTGATTAAACCTGTTGTTTGTCTTATTTATCCTTTAGATTTTAATTTCTTCCCGTCGTTGATAAGTCTTGGAATTCTGCTCCAAGCTATTGTTTGTTATTGGTCATAATTTTATGTAGTCATTAATCAGTTTTTCCCAGAAAGTGAAAATTTTGTTGGATGAATGGGATGAGAGTTTTTTTTTTTTTTTTCCTTTCTGTTATGAGAAATTATATGGTTGTCAAATTTCCATGAAAGTGTAAACAAACATAGCCAGAATTTAATCTTTTATATGATAGAATTAATTTTATAATTCTTAGGAATTTTTTTACTAATTAGGCTAAATAAAGAGGAAATTTTCTCCGCTAGTAAGTTTTTGGGATATAATGTGCATTTTTCTGCTAGAACTTTCTTTTGTTGGGAGGTTTTAATATTGACACATTGTGGAGGGAGCTAAGCATATTAAATGTAGATTATGTGGTTTACACTACATCAAGCTTTGTGTGTGATTAGGCTTTTTGCTATTCTTCTTTACTAACTTGTGTTTTGCATTGCTATGTAGTGGCATATAAGTTAGCAAGGAAGAAGCCGGCTGATCTGAAATTCCTACATCAGACTCTTTTTGGAAGAAGAGGAAAGGTTGTTCGAAATTTTGACTGACTTTTTCTTTTTTTATGCTGCATATAAGCTAGAAAGATCCACTTTTTCTTTTTTATTCTGCATATCAGCCAGAAAGATTTAGTTAACTCAAGCTGTTCGTACAATTTCTTTTGTTTTGCTGTATTGTTTTACTTTTTTTTTTGTTCTGTTAAAATTCTCTAGCTTGCTTACATGCTACTGATAAATTATCTTTCTCTTGTACAAGAGTTTTAGAATCACTGTACTGTTGTAACTTGCTTGCTTCTTGAATCTGCATTCGGCTTTGTTAGCAAACATGGATATAGAATTGCACTAGAAATTATTGGGGAGCTTCTTACGGAGGATTATATGTTGCTTGTGTGTACCTATGCTATTTGAATTTTTACCACTGTATATTATAAATGCTTAGAATACTTCTTTGGCTTTGGTTTGTTGTTATACATTTTATTGGATTAGTACCTATTGATAATTTACCATATTACTTCTGCAATAATACTTTTTCAGGTAGTTGATTTTAAAAGCAACATTTTGCAGTTTTCTGGGTTTGCTTGGCATGAGGCCGAGGTAAGCGTCCTCTCATGCTTTAGAAGTCATGTTTCATCTCTTATAAGTTGTGCTCGACTTTTGCCATTAAATTTCTGCACATCTTCTTCCACTTTTTCTTATAATTCAATGGGTTGATGTGTTTATATTAGTTCTTGTAATTTTTCACAGGAAAAACAAAGGGCTAAGATAAAGGAGAAGCTTGACAAGTGCATTAAAGACAATTTATTAGATCTATGTGACTTGTTTGATTTGTCTGTATCTAAAACTAACACCAAAAAGGTTTGTGGCTCTTGTTAATTAATATTAGGGTCTATAACTTTAGGCTGCTCAGTGTTCTTCATATTTTTTTGCTCTTGATCATGACAGTTTATTTCTTTCACTGCTATGTGATTTCAGGAAGAAATTATAGTGAAGCTTGTTGATTTTTTGGAAGCTCCTCATGCAACTACTGATGTCATACTTGCAGACAGGGAGCAGGTTTGCCTCCATTGTTCATATTGGATTTTGTACTTGTGCCTTCTATACTTGCGGACTGTAATGTTCTCGTCGTGTGCTCTGTTGTAGTCAGAAAAATCTAGAAAGCGCAAGCAATATTCCGAGGGCAGTGGATCAAGGAGTTCAGGAGGCACACCTGCAAAGAGGTCTAGAAAGGTATGCAACATAAGGGATGCTTTGTCATTATTTTCCTCTTTTCTAATTGTATGAACTTCGTCTAATAAATCTGCTAGGAGTTGTGCATGTCAATATATTATTGGGGCATTTACATGCATGTCACACAACTCCTAAATTTCATATTTGCTTGCATAATATAACACTCAAACGATTAATATTACATTAAAAATGCAACTATTACTTACTGTTTGAAAGCGGAATACACTTTCATGCAAGGTTTATGACACCCAAGTGTTATGAACCTAAATATCAAACTTTAGGTGTTAGATATATTAATACATAGAAATTTTGTGGTATACGTGAAAATTTACTTATTTTGTTTTAGTTATATTAACTATTTTTGTTCTTTTTTAAATATTTACCTGCACCGGACGCAAAATATTGTAGAGAAGTGCCAAGGCTGAAAGCACGCCCAAGTCAAGCGACAAGAATCCACGTGATACAGAAGATGATGAGGAAGAAAACACAGAAAATGGTGTTCCTCATGCGGATGATGCCCCCGGGCATTCTGAGAGTGATGCGAAGGAAAATGAATTATCCGAATCAAGCGATGATGAAGGTGAAAATGAGGATGATGATGAATTTGGAAAAGGAAAGAAAGACAAGGAGCAATCTCCCAAAAATCAAGGCTCTGCCATTGTAGAAAAGAGGAGAACGGGGAGCAACAATAAGCAAGTTTCTTCAGAGACACAGGCAAAAAGCCCCATGAAGCCACCACCATCCTCCAAACAGTCAAAGGTTAAAAAGAATGATACTGGTGAAAAGGTTTTCACTAGGAAGAAAAAGAAAGGCAGTGAATCACCTGAAGCAAGTGATGATGAGGTAGAAAATGAGGATGTCGATGAATCGGAAAAATCCCCAAAAAATCATGGTTCTTCTATTTCAAAGAAGAGGAAAAGAACAGGTAGCAACTTAAAGAAGAGTTCTTCACAAACAGTTGCTAAGAGTCCCGTGAAGACAGCACCATCATCCTACAAACCAGCAAAGGTTGAGAAGGATGCTGCGGCTGAAAAGGTATTTACACGGAAGAAAAAAGATGGTGATTCAACTAAGAAGTCAAACTCAAAGTCAAGTGTGAAGGATAATTCTTCTGGTTAGCATCTTTATTTCATTTTAAATAGAAAAAAAAATTATAATTGCTATGTATTCATATTCAAGTCATGTTCTTATAAATTATTAAGGTGACTCCCTTGAACCTCTGACATGCTTTATAAATCTTACCGTTTATGTCATGCCATTTTTATGAATGTCATTAAGCTGGTGTGGTTCAATGAACAAATTTATGTTGTAACATTTAGGCTTGCTTACAAGTGCCTTTCTTTTATCATAGGCTTTCATGATTTAAAACCGCCCATCACATTCTGTTACTGCATGCACAGTCCTTTGTTTCACTGAAGCGATTGATTACATGCTAGCTCAAAAAAAAAAAAAAAAATTTTTTTTTTTTCCATCTGTTTCTTTACTGATGCGTTTTCTGGATACTTAATTCATCCATTTTTAAATTTAATTTTTTTTTAAAAATTATTATTTTTTTCCATCTGTTTCTTAACTGATGTGTTTTTTGGATACTTAATGCATCCATTTTTAAATTGATTTTCTAAAAAAAAAATTTATTTAGTTCATATTTGATTTTCAATCTGGTTTTTGTATTTAAAGGTAAAAAATCAGGGAAGGGAAAAGCTACCGGAGAGGAACGAAAATCCGCTCCAACCAAGGCTGATCTGAGAAAAACCATTTGTGAAATTCTGAAGGAAGTTGATTTCAATACGGTATGTTTCGGTTTGTTAGTATGTGAATCAAATACAGAAACACTGGACACTCTTTAACAGGAGCTACAAACTTACAGTTAAATTCAGCAAGTATTTAGCTTTTGTTTCAGTTATATAGGTATTGTTGCATCAGTATAAAACATCACATTTTTTTCAGTTTTTCTATCTCAATAACTCAATCATCTGGTATTCATTTCTAAAATTTGATATGTTATTATCACTTTATTCATTCCAGGCCACTTTTACGGATATTCTCAAGAATCTCGGTATGCTTTCTATAAAGTAATGATTCTTTTTTGTTTATGATGGTCGTCTTGCTCTAATGAAAATCATCTCTTCCAGCAACTCACTATAAGATGGATTTAACGTCGAAAAAATCTGCAATAAAACAAATGATACAAGAAGAGCTAACCAAGATGGCGGAAGAGGCTGAGGACAGCGAAGATGGAGAGAAAGAAGAGATTGAGAAGGAAGAAAATCCAAAACCTCTTAGCAAGAAAGTAAAAGCATAGTTCATAATACTTGACAATGGATTTGATGGGTTTGTTATTGATTTGATGGGTTGTTCAGCAGGCAATTACTCACCTACTTATGTCTGGTATGTATCTCGTGTTTTAAATGACTTGGATAACTTAAGATAGTCATGGCTAGTTTTGTTGTCAGGATGTTGGTTCATGATCTTGTACTGAATTGTGTAGACAACATTAAGATGCAGATTATATATATAACAGTGTAGTTATATTTTTGATGTTTTTTTTTTCTATTTTGCTTTCCATTAGCATTGTGAACTAGTGGATACATTAACTGTTATATGTGGAACAAGAGGATATTAATGTTTTTGTGGGAGTAGGCTGAATTGATAAAATTTTGTTGCTTTCAGGCTTCTTCAAGGCTTAGGACCTCTTTGTATAAGCTGAACCTATCAATCATAAATGGCCTATTGTCATAATTCAGTGGATTGATTGTCTTTTGTGTAAAATGATGGGTTCAAGGCTTCAAGCCTCGCCTGGCTTGATTCAAAACTCAAAATGTTTAGGCTGAATAATGGTAAATTTGTACATTTGGCTCAAGGGTAGATGATGGTGAATTTGGGGATGTAGCAAGGCTTTAAGAAAAATCGCTTTTTGTGGTGTTTGGTTGAGTATTAGAATGTAGAATAAATAAAAATAGGGATTTTAGTTTTTTTAATATTTTGGCTTCAAATTTTTGTTTGATTTTTTTTATTAAAAATGATAAATATATGAATTATAATATAGTTATTAAATATATTTGGTTGTTATTTAATGTTCTTATGTTGAATTTGATGTTTTTGGTTTGTTTCCAATATAACAACGAACATAAACTATTTAGTTTAATCTTGAGAATGTACATACTTTCTTAAGAAACAATGTACGTTTGGAGCTCATGTAGGCAAAGCCTGCATAGATCCAGAAGCAATAGAAAATTTCATTTCAATGGGGCAAAACATAAAATTCATCTTTGAAAGTAAAAAACATTTGGCCTTCATTACCCATAGTAACTTTAATAAAATTGAACTTTTACACGCAAGAAGATCTCTCTCTCTCTCTCTCTCTCTCTCTCTCTCTCTCTCTATATATATATATATATATATATATATATGAATGGAGTGATGATACACCAATGATGAAAAAGAAGAGTGTTGGGTGTCTACCTACACGCTTTAGGATGGTTTACGGTCAGTCCGTAGCATCTTATAGCTCAAGACACCCACTCGGTTCTAGCACTTGTTTGGGGCAATTGGCTAGGTTTGGTGGCGATTTGATCTTTCTCGGGAGAATTTCATCCGGGAGGTTCATCTTGGATGTGAGGTGTGGTTGGTGCCTAATTTGATCATTAGAAAACACCACAAGTCCATCTGGAGCCTCCCACGACCATATGAAGTAATGGGTCTGCCCACGTACGCTACTTGGAAATTAGGGTTCGTAACACCCACACGCGCCGCGACTAAGGACAATCGTTGACACTGATTTCTCCGGTGAATAATCAACCAAAATACTCTATGTTGAAGTTATTGGATTATGTTTCATTCACATGAAGTTTCTCATAGCTTCCAGATTGAAAAAATCTTTCGTCAGACGTTTCTGGTGAAAATTAGGGTTTCAGGACAGACCGGCAGCCCGGGGCCACTCCTGTGAGGCCCACGTGCCTAAAGTACCTTTCCAGGCTACCTGGCAGAAGCCCTTCAAGGTCTAAGACTTGATTTTAGCACTTAGACATTTTTCTGAGCGCCTAAGCACCCAAAACAGGCCAAAAATAAGTGTTTCTCGAGAGCCTAGCGTTCAGGCTCCACTATTCGACACCTAGACGCCGCTGTCTGGCGGCGCTAGGCTTCGCTGTCTAGCGCCTAGGTGCCACCCCTAGCACCTAGGCCCCAGTTGCGACCCAAATCACGAAAATAGCCATTTTAGGCGCAGTAAGCCACCATTTTGCCTAGGAACTTGAAAGAGGGATGACTAATTTCGTTTTTGCCCTCATCTAGAAGGATTCAATGCCCCTTTTGGGGGCATTTTGGTCATTTTAATGAGGGAAAGGGTTTAACCTAACCCCTCCCTCTCACCACCTCGTTCTTCTTCCTCTCAGGCAAGATCATGAGGGCTTGAAGGGAAGCTCTTGGGGAAGAGATTTTAAAGTCTTGAAGCTGCCTTGGAGGAGTGTCTTGGAGGAAAAACAAGGAGGGTTCTCTTCCCCTCCTTCATCTTCATCTTCTTCCTACTCATCTTCTTCATATTTTCCTACATCCTGTGATGATGTGAGAGGCTTTGCTTGAGGAGGAACTTGGGAGCAAGGCTTCATTCTCCTACGACAGATGAGAGCTTCAACCTAGCATGGGGAAGGTTTGTAGAAGCATTGTCGGACCACCGTCGGAGTTTGCCGGAAACGTGGACTTCTCTCCTACCGATAGGAGAGCTTCCTCATAAGTGAAGAAACACGTCTACAACCGTTATGGTGGTGAGATTCTATAAACTCCTAGCAGACCTTAGGTTTAGTTTAGTCTAGGCTTTTGGGTTCAATCACCCACACAAGGTGCATGTGCCAGCGTGAGCCAGCGCGACCATGTGCCTATGTGATGGATTGCTGGACTTCTTAGAGCGAGCCTTTAGGTTAAGGTGTTCCATGCGTGGCCAAATACCCTTTTGTAGAGTCGAGTGAATCCATTTGTTGTGAGCCCTAGAACAACTCCTACCCTTACTCCCTTTGCTTTGGATACCCAAATATTCCTTGGAGAAATTGGGAGGTTGGGCTTGGAAAAATGAGAAAAGCTTTGTAGCTAGCTTACTTTGCAAAGCCTTGAAGTTGTCGTGAAATTGGGAAAGCTTGTAGCTAGCCTAATTTTACGACGGTGTGGAGAATTCCCCCCTTTTGGGAATCCAGGGAGAAATTACCCACACATCTCGTCAAAGTAATAGGTGGCTACGCCGCATATCCGAATGCTAAAATCTAGGTTTTTTATGTGAGATCGTTAGCGCGAGCATGACTTACTGTTGAATGTGATCATTTGCATCCCATTGCTTGCACATATATGTCTTGTATATCGCATGTTGCATATGGCACTTGTTACTAGTGCCTCGATCGACCGTCCATAATTGTTTTTCATCACTCGTGCATTGACCGGCCACCCTGGCCTAGTTGACACAACAGTTTGGTTCGACCGGATGCACCGACCCGTCGACTAATCACTCGTACCATTGCATGTTTCGTGTGTGCATGCACATGCTTGCTCGCTTGCTTGCATCTTGCATCCTGCCTTGTGTGTTTGCTTGCATGACCATCATAATCTATTTGAGCTGCACATTTCTTTGGGTCACTGCCTTATCAGTATGCCCTCTTCAGGTCACTGCCGCCATGACATGCCCGTCCCTTTTGGGTCATTGTTGCCTCGGCATACCCTTTTCGGGCCGGTGCCGTCATTGCATGCCTATCCCTTTTGGGTCACTGCCACCTCAACATACCCTTTTCGAGATGTTGCCGACATGGCATGCCCATCCCTTTGGGTCATTGCCTCACCGACATACTCTTTTCGAACCGCTACCATCACGACATGCCCATTCTTTTGGGTCACAACCTCACCGACATACCCTTTTCCATCATGAAATGCTCATCCCTTGGGTCACTGCTGCCTAGGCATACCCCTTTTTGACCACCGCCGTCATGACATGCTCATCCCTTTGGGTCACTACCTCACCGACATACCCTTTTCGAGCCCCTGCCGCCATGACATGCCCATTTCTTTCTGAGTCATTGCCTTCACGGTATACTATGTCACTACTTGTGTGATTTGACTGCTTGCATTTGCATCTGCATGCTTGTGTGGATAATGAGCCAGACTCGTTAGAAGAGTGACTTCCGTGTCAGTCGTGATGCCTTAACGAGCATTACTCATCGGGTCGATCTCGAGGAGCGATGCGAGTTAAGTCATTGAGATTGACACGAATATGACTATGCTAAGGATCTAACTTGTGTCACCCTTGCATGTTACGAGTCCGCATTTAATGACCCTTATTTTAATATATATATATATATATATATATATATATATACTCACTACATTCACCATATTGTAACTTATGCATATAACAAATTAGGCCATGTGTGGGCCAAATCTTTAAAAATTGATTTTTGGGTGACAACCTTAAGATCCTTTGAATCGTTAGGGTGGGGCCGGCGTGGTGACCTCGTCAGTCATACTACCTTTAGAGACTCACCTTGCACTTAGATGTTGGTTTGTACAGTTATCGTTAGATGGTGTGCTAGGCTAGGGTTTAGAATGCTAGGTAGATTTTTCGACGCCTCTGGCTATTATTCAGTGATGTTGTTTTTTTTTTGCTCTTACTTTAGCAACACGTCATCTTTTTGAGCTTTTGGTGTGCTTACATGCTTGTTGTGCATGATAGTATATTAGGGCGGTCTTAAGCAGGGGGTCGTGCCTATATGTACACACATAGGAGTTAATAAGGAGGAGTCTATAATGATTTCTAACCCTTTCCTTGCAGGTGCCATTAGCTCCCCAAATTATTAGGCATGACCTATTTTTCGTTGCATGGTTTGTCCCACTAATGTTGTTCTCTTTGCAGGTTGAGCCTTTGTTCTGTTTTTGGATGTATTTGATATAATCCATATGTTGAGTTTGTATCAGAAATAAGGTACGGGCATGAGCTTTGAGGGGGACAATGCATCGAACCACGTGACAGGAACCAAAAGTAGCAGCTTGTGTCCTATACATTAAGTCCGACATTCTTATCTTTTATATAGACTTAGGATCGGGCATGTATATGTGGAGTTCGACCGCTTCTTCTGCTTTCTTGGGATATGTTGCCGACCCAGTGACGTTTTGGCCTCTTTTTTTGAAATTTTGGAGTGCTTTTTTTTAGTGCCTGCATGCCTTAATTATTTATATTGTTTATTTATGTGTATCTAGGATTCTGTGAAAATTATAATCTAAGCTCTTTAAGGACCCTAAAATTATAATTTTTCTACTTATAAAACCTAATAAAA
>NEWO01000018.1:192837-203210 GCA_003013225.1 Phalaenopsis aphrodite
TATATATATATATATATATATATATATATATATATATATATATATATATATATATATATATATATATCTATATATATACTCACCACATTCATCATATTGTAACTTATGCTTATAACAAATTAGGCCATAGGCGAGGCCAAATCTTTAAAATTTAATTTTTGGGTGACAACCTTAAGATCCTTTTAATCCTTAGGGCGGGGCCGGTGTGGTGACCTTGTCAAAGTCATACTACCTTTAGAGACTCACCTTGCACTTAGATGTTGGTTTGTACAGTTATCGTTAGATGGTGTGCTAGCCTAGGGTTTAGAAAGCTAGGTTGATTTTTCGACACCTCTGGCTATTGTTCAATAATTTTTTTTTTCTCTTACTTTAGCCACATGTCATCTTTTTGTGCTTTTGGTGTGCTTGCATGTTTGTTGTGCATGATAGTATATTAGGGCGGTCTTATGCATGGTGTCATGCCTATATGTACACACATAGGTGCTAATAAGGAGGAGTCTGTAATGATTTCTAACCCCTTTGCTTGCAGGTGCCATTAGCTCCCCCAATTATAATGCATGACCTATTTTTCGTTGCATGACTTGTCCCACTAATGTTGTTCTTATTGCAGGTTAAGTCTTTGTTCTCTTTTTGGATCTATTTGATATAGTCCATATGTTGAGTTTGTATCAGAAATAAGGTACGGGCACATGTTTCGAGGGGGACAAAGCATCGAACCACATGACAGGAACCAAAAGCAACAGCTCGTGTTCTATACATTAAGTCTGACATTCTTATTTTTTGTTTAGACTTAGGACCGGACATGTATATGCGGAGTCCGACCGCTTTTTCTGCTTTCTTGTGATATGTTGTCGACCCAGTAGCTTTTGGCCTCTTTTTTTGAAATTTTGGAGTGCTTTTTTTTAGTGCCTGCATGCCTTAATTATTTATATTGTTTATTTATGTGTATCTAGGATTCCATGAAAATTTTAATCTAGGCTCTTTAAGGACCCTAAAATTATAATTTTTCTACTTATAAAACCTAATAAAACATTAAGATAAAAGGATTAGAAGATGCAAGACTTTTCAAAACCAGTTTTTACTTTATGCATAACCTTCGGGCCGGATTTAAAATGGTTAGCATGCATGACTATCACCCCAATCGTATTTAATAGTGCCTTTACATTTAAGATTATGATAGATAACTGCATCATGTTGCATGTCCCAATGAGAAGCCCTCGTGCTCTTCCAACTGGACTTACCCAACATATCTTTTACATAGGAGTTCTTCTGGTGCGCATAGGGTGTTATAAGGCTCCCCGACCCAGACAGGGTGTAATTCTTTTTGTTGGAGTGTCTGCAGCTTTGTAGCTGAACCTCCTCTTCTCTTATTTCCTGAGGCGTCATTACTACTTCGACAGGTATGAGTCCCACCTCTTGGGCCTCCAGCTTATAGTCATAGTATAGAGTTCCATTCCTTGAACTTTAGGGCTACCGAGGTCCCCCATGGATGACACAAATTACAGATTGCTGACCGGGGATCTTATGATGTCTTGGGTCTACTACCTTCACAACCGGGTAGACTTAGTCGTAGTAGTTATGTATGAAGGGTCCGTGGTACCTTGACCCAACTACCTCTACCTTTTAAGATCACTCTACATTTTTGTTGTTGAGCCCATTTGAGCCATGTCACTGCTTTGACTTTGTCGATATCATCTTGATGGCTCGATGCTGATGAGCTACTGCCCTTTTTGAGATACGACGATTTGTTCTCTGCGCTTATGGCCTAGACATGCTTTGACGTGTTCAGATATTCCAATCAAGATGATTTAGGTTATTATGTGGGTTGCGTATGTCGATAAGCCACGACTGATTCGGGATGTGAGAAACCCACTCTGTCTTATGGATTAACATGAGCTTTGAAGTATCGAGACTTTCCCACACCGAATAACCTTTCAGTGAAACCCCTTTTATCGAGAATATTCTTGGGTATCCCCAAGATATAATTAACTAGTAAGAATACGTTTCTTTGGAAATGCTCTTAACCCCATAACATGTACATACACCTGATTATCTGTTTATGGGTAGTCTACGTAGATATTTGTCAAAGGTGCTTCCGACCGACTTCGTTTGGGTGGACACACTTGATCTATCCTTGCGAGGTTTATCGCACGTAGGCTCTCCACGTTTTACTTTTTCTCTTGTTTGTCGTTATTGGCTTATGTCTCTTTTTTATTCGGTTCCTCTTCTATTTGAATCCCTGATTTGATTTGGGATGGATATTTATTCGAATAAGGTAAGTATACGATGATCGACAAGCTGACAACTCCTATTAAAATAAAAAAAAGAGAAAAATGAATGGAAACAACAACACAAGTACTACTCCCAACAACACAACTAAAGCCACCACAACACCACCCAATTCCCAGTAAAGCCATCACCCCATAAAAAATAAAGGAAATCCAACACCAATGCAAAGTCACATGAGTTGGAAAAACCTAAATCGCATAAATGGCAAAATCCAACAGCGGTGAACAAACAACAAAAATCAACAACTGAATAGAGCTTAAAAAGTCATCGCAAAATCATAATGCCAGAGAATAGTGTTAGAGAATACCGTGGGTCGAGGGAGAGCAAAGGAGCAAAGCAGAGACCTGAATATCGACGACGCACAACCCACAAATCGGACAAAAGGAGGCAGTGGGGATCCTACCTCTACAATGACGAGAGAGGGGAAGGAGAAGCTTGGTCACGAGAGAGGGGGGGAGGGGGTAAGGTAGTAAAAGGCGGGTTAAAAATTAATACTAAACGCGGGCCGAAGCACCACACNATTAAGATAAAAGGATTAGAAGATGCAAGACTTTTCAAAACCATTCTTTACTTTATGCATGACCTTCAGGCCCGATTTAAAATGGATAGCATGCATGACTATCACCCCAATCGTATTTAATAGTGCCTTCACATTTAGGATTATGATAGATAACTGCATCATGTTGCATGTCCCAATGAGAAGCCCCCTGTTCTTCCAACTCGACTGACCCAACATATCTTTTACATAAGAGTTTTTTTGGTGCGCCTAGGGTGTTATAAAGCTCCCCAACCCGGACAGGGTGTAATTCTTTTTTGTTTGGAGTGTCTGCAGCTTTGTAGCTGAACCTCCTCTTCTCTCATTTCCTGAGGCGTCATTGCTACTTCGACAGGTATGAGCCCCACCTCTTGGACCTCCAACTTATATTCATAGTATAGAGTTTATTTCCTTTAACCTTAGGGCTACCGAGGTCCCCATGGATGACAGAATTTATGTATTGCTAATCGGGGATCTTAGGACGTCTTGGGTCGACTACCTTCACAACCGGGTAGACTTAGTGTCCTAGTAGCTGTGTATGAATGATCTGTGGTACCTCGACCCAACTACCTCTACCTTTTAAGATCACTCTACATTTTTGTTGTTGAGCCCCTTTGAGCCATGTCGCTCCTTTGAATTTGTCGATATCATCTTGATGGCTCGATGCTGATTAGCTACTGCCCGTTTGGGATACGACGATTTGTCTTCTGCCCTTATGGCCAAGGCGTGCTTTGACGTGTTAGGATATTCCAGTCAAAATGATTTAAGTTATTATGTGGGCTCTGTATGTCGATAAGCCACTACCTATTCGGGATGTGAGAAATCCACTCTCTGTCTTATGGATTAACATGAGCTTTGCAGTATCGAGACTTTCCCACACCGAATAACCTTCCAGCAAAACCCCTTTTATATAGAGTATTTTTGGGTATCCCTCAAGATATAATTAACTAGTAAGAACACGTTCCCATGGGAATGCTCTTGACCCCATAACAGGTACATACCTGATTATCTGGTTATGGGTAGTCTACATAGATATTTCTTTCGTAGATATTTGTCAAAAGTGCTTCCGACCGCCTTGTTTGGGTGAACCTACTTGACATATCCATGCGAGGTTTATCGCACGTAGGTTGTCCACGTTTTACTTTTTCTCTTGTTTGTCGTTATTGGTTTATGTCTCTTTTTATTCGGTTCCTCTTCTATTTGAATCCCTGATTTGATTTGGGAGGGAAATTTATTCGAATAAGGTAAGTATACGATGATCGACAAGCTGACAACTCCTTTTAAAATAAAAAAAAAAGAGAAAAATGAATGGAAACAACAACACAAGTACTACTGCCCACAACACAACTAAAGCCGCCACAACACCACCCAATTCCCAGTAAAAGCCATCACCCCATTAAAAATAAAGGAAATCCAACACCAATGCAAAGTTATATGAGTTGGAAAAACCTAAATCACATAAATTGCAAAATCTAACAGCAGTGAACAACCAACAAAAATCAACAATGGAATGGAGTTTAAAAAGTCATTGCAAAATTATAATGCCAGAGAATAGTGGTAAAGAATACCATGGGTAGAGGGAGAGCAATGGAGCCAAGCAGAGACCTGAATATCGACGACGCACAACCCACAGATCGGACAAAAGTAGGCGAGTGGGGATCCTACCTCTACAGTGACGAGAGAGGCGAAGAAGAAGCTTGGTCACGAGAGAGGGGAGGGAGGGGGTTAGGTAGTAAAAGGCGGGTTAAAAATTAATACTAAACGCGGGCCGAAGCACCACACCGTGTTTTTCAATTGGAAAAAGTGTTTTTTGAGGTTGCACGACATCTTAAGCTCTTACTCACTTTTCAACTGTTCCTTCTCCTATTTTTAAAGATGCAGTGAAACATAGCATTTTTAATTTGATTTGAGTGGTTTGCAAGTAAATCTTCCTTTTTTCTGAGCAGAAAATTGTTAGGCTGATTTTTAATCTTAGTTAGTTAGCATTTTCCAGTGCATGATGAATCTAATACATATCTTTTTATATATAAATATTTTGTCAACATATATTTACAACAATTATGTGTTTTATAATCAAATAAAATTTCTTTCCTTCTTCTTATACCATAAGCTGTATCCCCTCTAAAGTAATGTGCGATTATTTCTACTCTTTTCTCAGATTTTATGTGAAGTGTAGTACACTCATATGTAGAATTCCTCTAGTTCCTAATTTTAGCAAGCTCTGACACAGTGAGAGGATGCTACATTGTGAAATTTTCATTTCTAATTTTAATTAAAAATTTTTTGTTTGAATTGTTGAGAAGAGGACCAATTCAATCATCCTTTATACTTAAGCTTTATTCAGCAGGATATTGGGCACTACTCAAGAATCAAGATAGAAGAAGACATGATAGTGGCTGACAAAAAACTATTAAGTTTTAATTAGACATTGTGAGTTTTGATGTGCTTAAAAAGAACATTTAAATTATTTAACTTTGGTTGAAAGGTTATGAGTACAAATTATGCTATCATATATGTGAAACATCCCTAAAAGATTATAAGCTCATTAGTAGAGACATTGAGGTGGTGATGATGATTCTACAACTAAATAGAAATGTTCAAGTTGAGAATGTTTTCATAATGGATGATGATAAGGAAGGTTGAATATCTTCACAAGGTAGAGAGACCGTGAATGATAGTTATATTTTGAAGTGTTATAATTCTAGCTTTGACTATATTGATAGTGCTAACTTTGAGCATGAAGCTAGTGATGAAGGCTTTTGTTAATCAGAGGTGAACATGAGAAACACATTTCAGTGGGTGCACACTAAAATGATTGAATGATTTTTTAAGTAAGTCCTTCGATTGGAAGCCATTGTGAAGAAATTTGGTGTTAAGATACATGCTAGCAACAAATGTCATGTCGTGGCGAATTGCTCGTTTCAAGGATGTCCATGACAAGAGGAANAAGAGGAAAAAAAAAATTATAGCAGCAAACTGCGTGCATGTGTATTTTATGCTAGAGTTTGGGAGAAAAAGAGATGGAGAAAAGAGTTCTTGTAATCGAGAAAACTAAGCAAAGTGCGTCTTCATTATAAGAGGAAAAAAATTGATGAAACAAATAAGTTATTTATTGAGTTGATTGTTCTTCATTATAAACGTTTTTAATTTAAATTTCAATGGAAGTTTCTTTGCTTTCCTCACACGTTCAGGAACTAAGTTCTTTGTGCTTTTTGATTTAATAATTTTATGAATCAAGTTCTCTCCATGTGATTTCCTGTTGTATTGCATGTTAGTGTGGTATCTTTTAATCTTAATTTACTTTTGATTTGCCCAAGTTAAATGTTATAATCACTTATGATCTATGCAACTGATCGTAAGCTGGAAGAAGTAAGATAATACTCGGTCATCTACGGAATATGAATATTTCCAATAGAAGGTTGCAATTGTATAACAGACTAGAGGATTCTCTGAAAACATTGTAGATTTAATGCAAACATAACCATAATATGAGGCTTTAATGATTCTTATGTCTAGGAATAGAGTAAGGAGTAATTTTTCCTAATTGTCAACATTAGACGAGGGTAATTCATTGGAAAAAACTTGAGGTTTCACATAATCCAATTCAAAGAGGTATATCTCTCACCTAAAAAAATCCAAACACTTATTTAGATTAGCTTTAAGAATATTTAAAAGCTTTGAAGAACTTCAAAAAACTCATTTCAAACAAGACCTAGAATTACTAAACTAGAAATTTGTCTCTATAAAAAATTAAACAATTCTTTGTGAGATTAATATATAGACTCATAATCTATATAGTATTTGATTGACGCAAATTTATATGATCAATGCTTGCTTCACAACATTGTAGATAAATTACGATCCTTGGTTTTATGACTATACCTTGTAAGAGGATTTTAGCAATTTTATCTTCACTTGGTTTATTCCTCCAAAAAATACTAAACATTGTGATGATGTTTTAATCGTATTTGGAGTTTATCTCAGAGCATTAATGTTCCTAACTTTTTTTTTCCATGCTATTTGTAATATTCCTATCATTGATGGTACTACTTGTCCTTGGAATATTGAGAGTTCTTATTATCATAAACTTTTTCTTCCTTCTACATGACACCTTTCCTAGTGTGGACTTGTATAAAATTGTCTGGTTTAAGGACTATTCTATAAAATTTGCTTTTCACACTTAGGAAATCATTCATACAGAATTGAATACTTGTGATATTTTTTGTTTTAGAGGATTAAATGTTAATACTATATATGTTTTTTGTTCTAATTGCATAGAGTCCCATGATCATTTTCTTAATGTTCTTTTTTCATGCTCTTTGATGCCATCAATTTTTGATGTTGCAAGTGTGGGATGTTCGCTCGAGCACTATGGAACCTTGATTGATGCATGTGTTGATTCCCATAGTGCAAGGCATCCCTTTTAGACCTTTCGACACGTGTTGAGGGGCACACAGCCAACGTCATTCTGCTAGACTTTGACTTTTGCTTAGGCGAAGGCCAATCAACATTTTGCTCTTCGGACAACTCTGATTGGATCAACAAATATTATTCACTGTGCCATGCACGAAATTGGTTAAAATTTGCTCATCCACCGACGAAGTTGTCCAGAAGACCTCAAATAACAAAACGGATTTCCCGAGTGGAACATCAATTTTACCATGGAAGGACATTTTTATTGCTCCGTGCATACACGAAAATGTGTTGATTAAAGATTTCAAATAATAAATAACATCATTATTATTATAAGAAAATCTTCTTAGAACCCTAACTCAAGCATGCACCCCCCCCATTTTTTTCCCGATGACGAACTCCCGTGCCTTAGCTCCTCTTGGTCGAACTCCCTTTGCCATCATTTGCTCACACCGCTTCCCTCCTCGGCTAACGATGTCACTGGAGAGCTCACCAGGCCGCCTCCCTCTCCTCAAAGTTAGCATCCCCTCCCTCCTTCGACCAACCCAAAGTCTTCTTTTGCCTACCCTACGTCGCGCCGACCTCTCACCCGAGCCTCTCGAGGTTTCGTCGGCCGACGCTTCCCACCTATAAAAGCTCCTAGCCAACATCCCTTTTTGCTGCTAGAGCTCCTATCCGAGGCCTCTTGCATAAGGGCTTCAAGCCCTTACCACTTCAGTTACACCTCCCTTAACCACTCTAACCTCGCCGGCGGCGTCCAGCTGGCCTTCCTCAATGCCGGTGCCTTGCTCCTGCTAATCCAAGCTCTCCCTCGCTGGCCTCCTTTCTTGGTCCGAGCCTCCCCTCTGTCGACCTCCTTCCTAACTGAGCTTTTTCTTTGGCTCCTCTCCCGTCAGAAAGGCCCCCTCCACAGGTGAAACCTCCGACAGCGAGGTTCCTGTTGTCACCTCCTTTATGTGCAAAAACTAGGGCAACACACTTTCTTGCGGAACGGCGACCGCATTGCAACTCAAAGGCCGACATATAATCCCTCTCGTGAAGGTACGTACTAGTCACATTTTCATATATTGTGATATTACTTGCATACCTCATATGTCTCTTTCTGTTGGTTCATACATATTGCGAGGTACACGACTCATGGGTGTACTAGCTAGGAAGCGAGTTTGGAGCAAGCAAAGAGAATGCACCCAAAATCGTCTCGGTGGTGAGAATTTCTAAATACCTTAGTTGGCCCTAAGATTAGTCTAGTCTAGATGCATGAGTTTGATAGCCCGTTCGGGGTGGATGTGCCGGCAGACACGTGACAACGACTTTAAATATGCTTAAAAATACAAGAATTTGATACTGTTACTAGAAGATTTAAGTTCCGGACAACGTCGCTAAAAACTTGACAACGGTTATAGATATGATAAAAATGTGTATAAAATATTCAATAATTGCAAAGTCACACTTATCAACGCAAGTACACATATCGCTCAAGTAATACAGGGCTCTAATGGAGTCCTGTATATTGATCCCACAAAGAGTAATACTAGAGGCTACGAACTAGGATTTAGAAAATCAATACTTAATCACAATAATACAGTTCAAATTGCTTATTTGTCACTAATAGGTAATTGAAATGAATATGTAATTTTAACAAACTCTTAATTAACTAATTTTATTAGTAAAGTTTCTAATGTGAAGTTCAATATATAAGAAAACAACTTTCTCTTTGTCAAGAAATTAAAGTGAATGGATAAAGTAAATTAGTTCAAATTGTATTGTGCCAAATAGGAGCATACATATTCTTTACCCTTTGGTCCAGGCATAAAGAATATTTACTAATCCTATGCTTGGTAACTGAATCTGCGGCTAGGCTGGGAGGATACCCGCTCTCACTTCGGAGCTCCCACGTTCTCCTCGCCTGAGGGCTAACATCTACACTTCAGCACCCTAACGATATGACTGAATTGAGGATTTTAGTCTGTCACTCTAAAATCTCCAATTCTACACCCCATAATTTTATTTCCTTATTTATTTGCACCAAACTTTCAAGGACTTTGACTTCCCTAAATTTTGGATGTAATCTTCACTTTAGTTGTAAAACTCAACATATTTTAACAAATCAATTGGCCAGATTGAAAGTAAATTAAGATAAAAGTGAAAAGATCATGACAACTTCTTTTAACATTCTCATGACTCAACCAATTCAAATCACAATTTCACAAAATCTCAAGACAAGGAAAAAGACAGATAAAACTACTCAGAACTCATGGAGAAGATACGACAGAACTTAGAACTTATATATAAAAGCAAAGTCATACAAACTTCAATAAGAAAATACCACTTATCTCTAATTCCTCTACAAGCAAACTCCTCGAAGTTTCTCTGAATCTCTTCCTTTCTTTAAAACACACAAAATTCTTCTTTGAAGCGGCAATGAGGAAAAAATCTCACTTTCCCTCCACTCTTACAATCTCTCGAAGAATTCCTCACAATACTAACCCTAAATTAAACCTTCTACACTCTACAAACAACAAAAACTCAACGAACACCACAACAGGACTCCTCTTTTTTTGGCCCAAATGTTTCTCTTATAGTTGTAGAAGAGTTTTTCAAGAGTTGCCTAAGCGTCCCTTAAAAAATCGTCCACATTCAATGCACCTATTAAGAGAACCGCCGTTCTCGCCGTCGGTGGCCTCGATGGCGCCATCGGCGGCCTTCTAGAATTTTTGATTATGGACTCTTAGGAAAACCCACCGTCGGCGTCGTTGGGCTCGCCGTCGGCGCCCTAATTCAAATCTTCATATTTTGGTCCTTTTTGCTCCAAATTTGTTTTTTTTTGTATTTTTTTGCTCCAATGACCATAATTCAACATAATTGCAACAAAACGTCAAAAATACCATTCTTTAAAGTGTAATATCATCAATATTAATATAAAATAGGTATTAAAATCTCAATATATTTTTCTTTGGTCAAAATCCCCCAAACTTAACTATTACTTGTCTTCAAGTAATTTTAGTACTACATATAAGTTATGATCTATTGTAGTAAAGTTTTAATTCAAAAATCTTATAAGTTTGATTTAATTAAATACCATAGTGAGATTTTTTGAAAAAAATTAAATAATTAAATTAACTCTGTAGGTACAAGA
>NEWO01000018.1:206941-230877 GCA_003013225.1 Phalaenopsis aphrodite
CATTCATTAAATCATTCAGGGTAGGGGAGCTAGAGGAAGGAAGGTCATAACTAGTAGAGGGGATATCTCTACTAGTAGAAGGTTCTTGACTCCTACTCCTAGATCTTCATTTTTCATGGGATTCATATGTCTTCAAATTAGCTTTACTAATGGTTTTCATAGGGTAAAATCATTCTTCATCATCTCCAGCTTCAACTCCAGAAAGTTGGAAAAGTGCATAAATGAGGCCAGGATGTCCCAAACCTCCACTTGATTCACTCTTTGTCGTGGTCAATATATTCTTATAAATAATTATACCCACATTTATAGTTTGCTTATTCTGAATGCAGAAATTCAGAATATCTCTATCTCTTCTTACCTCACTATGGTGATAGGTAGGTAACATACTAGAGGAAATAAAATAATGCCACGCTTTAGATGTGACATTCAACATGGAAGCAGAAAAATCTACCATTTCTCCTTGTTTTATCTTCCATGTCCCTTTCCCATCAGTGAGAAATTTGAAGACATTGTTCAGTGGGCCTTCTATTATACTGAAGGTTTCATAATTGCAGCTATAGGAGTCCGAGACTTCATAAAATGAGTTAATGCGGGTGGCACTAAACTCAACAGAAAAACCCCTTACTCGAACGATTCTATCCTTAGAATAGAACGCATTGGCATAAAATTCTTTCACAATATTCACAGCAGCCTTATTGGTGGTATAACAGAAGTTTTCCCACCTACGTTCGGTAATAACTCGTTCAACTTCTCCTCGCGGACTCTCAAAAACACGATATTGTATACATTTCTTCCCTTCAAATACTGAAGTAAATCTTGACTGAGCCTTCGCATTAACAAAGCGAGACTCATCAAACTCAAGTAACCTCTTTTGTCGCGGAGCCATGTCAATCTAATCAAATTATAAAAAAATTCAAAATACACTTCAAATACTCAAATAATGGTTTTTAAGAGTGACTCTAAGAGTTCAAATCTAAATTCCATGAATTTCTTCCAAATATTTTCTCCACATTCAAAATTTTTTTTCGGATCTTCTCAATGTGAAAGAAATTCAAGGTGAAAATCAAATATTTTTAGGTTAGAGTGAAGCTCTTACCGAGAGATGATAAAATATGGTGTCTAAATGCCTTGAAATCGCCCCGAATCCAAGTTCTTCAAGCCCTAGATCGAAATTTTCATTTTTTAAGAGGAAGGGGATGATGAATAGTGGTTGACTTGTCAAAATTGCGGTTAAAAGTGTGTTTTTGGGATCTCGCCATCGGCGTGGTCTTTAGCACCGTCAGCAAGATCTATTGAATTAAATAGCCTAAGTCTCAGGAAAAATCCACAGTCGGTGGCATCAATGGCGTCGTCGACGAGATTTTCAAAATTGGTTCAATTTTCATATTTTTGCGATTTTGATCAATTTTAAGCCTCGACGACATCCGTTCAATCATTATAGATATAAATTTTAAGTGATTAAATGATGTACTAACCCAAATAAACATTCACAACACAAAACCTTACAATTATATATAATTTTCAAGAGTTACAGTACACGTTACACGACACACATAAGTTTGGTATTTTCTCAACCTCAATACATCAATTCAGCATCGCAATCCAAGCCACAACACTCTAAACGCTGAAAAACAAACATTCTATGCTCAATCTCAACTATACTGAGATCTAAAAGCAAATTTAGAAAGTGATATAAGCACATAAGTTCAAATCAAATCACACACTTAGACATACAGGTGGCAAAGTAAATCTACTACTCTTCTGATTTTGTGCTTCTTTCTCCTCTGATATCACCAATTGATTGAACATGAAAGAAGATGTTATAGAAGGGTCGGTATGATAATTCTTCAGTAGAGTCCTCTTATGTCAATCCCATCTTCATCATCAATCGTATCAAACTTCCTTCGATATGTCCAGAGTGATCAAAATGCTCTTTCATCCTCCAGTGTAGATGATCAAAAAAATCAGAGATATTGTTAATTGCATTCATAACATTTTGCACATCTTTCTCCAGTTTCTTGATTCTGCGCAGGATCACTAGTGTCTTGTTCGGAACTAAAGGCTGAATAGGAAGTGAATTCTGAGACGATTGATCCACAATAATAATCATATCATTCTCATCTTCATTGGCTGGGAATTTCTCGGTTGGGTCCAAAGGCCTCCAAGGTACTTTTTCCCAATTCTCATAAGATACTTGCAACTGATTACAAAATAAGAAAATTCTTGAAGGATATCCAAGCCCATAAGTTGATCCATGAACGATCAGGCCCAAAACAGACTTCACAATTATCGATCCAATATCGATTGGCAGTCCCATTTGGATGCAGTAATTCAGAATAACACTTTCCTTAGTAACTTTACTGATCCTCATCGTCGGTAATAATTTTTTAGAAATGAAGAAGTGTCAGTGTTTAGAAACGGGGTTTAGAAGTGTCGCCAAAAAACTAACATACCCGTTTTCTCTCATTTCCTAGTCATCAGTCTCGTCTGTCAAATATTGGTAGATCTCATTCATTAGGTTTCTTGTCGGGACGAAGTTGGAATAATGGCAGACATGAACATTCTCTATCATATATAACTCATTAATCTGTGCAGGAGTAAAATTTATTCATCTACCTCGCACATAGACGACTCCCTAGTTGATTCCATGCAAATTAGCATAAAACTCCTTCACCACAGGAACAATTATGGCGACTGTAGTGTAGCACAACACTTCCCATCGTCATCGCACAATCATCTCTTCAATTGCTGTCAAAGGATTGTTCAATCCTCGATTCACGAATCTTCTTTCTTTGATTAATCTCCTATTTGTCAACACTTTGTAGAAGATTCGCTGCGCCTCAAAACTAATGACTTTCTCTAGTTAAACACTCAAAATCTAAGGTTTTCAGTGGAATTGGACGCCATAGGGATGAATTTGGTGGAGTTTCAATTTGTTTTTGGGGTNAAGTCAGAATGCCTCTGTAGGTACTAACTATCATAATAGTGTCTACATTCTAATCCCCCAATTCTTCATTTAATTGCTCTATACTCTTCCGCTGCAAGATTAATTCATTCATTAAATCATTCAGGGCAGGGGAGCTAGAGGAAGGAAGGTCATAACTAGTAGAGGGGATATCTCTACTAATAGAAGGTTCTTGACTCCTACTCATATATCTTCATTTTTCATGAGATTCATATGTCTTCAAATTAGCTTTACCAATGAGTTTCATAGGGTAAACTCATTCTTCATCATCTCGAGCTTCAACTCCAGAAAGTTGGAAAAGTGCATAAATGAGGTCAGGATGTCCCAAACCTCCACTTGATTCACTCTTTGTCATGGTCAATATATTCTTATAAATAATTCTACCCACATTTATAGTTTAATTATTCTAAATACAGAAATTCAGAATAGCTCTATCTCTTGTTACCTCACTGTGGTGATAGGTAGGTAACACAGTAGAGGAAATAAAATAATGCCACGCTTTAGATGTGACATTCAACTTGGAAGCAGAAAAGTTTACCATTTCTCGTTTTTTTATCTTCCATGTCCCTTTCCCATCAGTGAGAAAGTTAAAGAAATTGTTCAGTGGGCCTTCTATTGTACTGAAGGTTTCATAATTACAACTATAGGAGTCCGAGACTTCATAAAATGAGTTAATGCGTGCGGCACTAAACTCAATAGAAAAACCCCTTACTCGAACGGTTCTGTCCTCAGAATATAACGCATTGGCATAAAATTCTTTCACAATATTCACAGCAGCCTTATTGGTGGTATAACAAAAGTTTTCCCACCTCCGTTCGGTAATAACTCATCCAATTTCTCCTCCCGGACTCTCAAAAACATGATATTGTATACATTTCTTTCCTTCAAATACTGAAGTAAATCTCTAATGAGCCTTCACATTGACGAAGCAAGACTCATCAAACTCAAGTCACCTCTTTTGTCGCGGAGCCATGTCAGTCTAATCAAATTATAAAAAAATCCAAAATACACTTCAAATACTAAAATAATGGTTTTTAAGAGTGACTCTAAGAGTTCAAATCTAAATTCCATGAATTTCCTCCAAATATTTTCTCCACATTCAAAAATTTTTTTTGGATCTTCTCAATGTGGAAGAAATTCAAGGTGAAAATCAAATATTTTTAGGTTGGAGTGAAGCTCTTACCGAGAGATGATAAAATCAGGTGTTTAAATGTCTTGAAATCTCCCCGAATCCAAGATCTTCAAGCCTTAGATCGAAATTTTCATTTTTTAAGAGAAAGGGGATGATGAATAGTGGTTGTTGACTAGTCAAAATCACGGTTAAAAGTGTGTTTTCGGGATCTCGCCATCGACGGGGTCTTCAGCACCGTCAGCGAGATCTATTGAATTAAATAGCCTAAGTCTCGGGAAAAATCCGCCGTCGGCGATATTTTCAAAATTGGTTCAATTTCCATATTTTTGTGATTTTGATCAATTTCAAGCTTCGACGACATCCGTTCAATCATTCTAGACATAAATTTTAAGTGATTAAATGATGTACTAACCCAAATAAACATTCACAACACAAAACCTTACAATTATATATAAATTCCAAGAGTTACAGTACACGTTACACGACACACATAAGTTTGGTATTTTCTCTACCTTGATACATCAATTCAGCATCGTAATCCAAGCCACAACACTCTAAAAGCTGAAAAACAAACATCCTATGCTCAATCTCAACTATACTGAGATCTAAAAGCAAATTTAGAAAGTGACATAAACACATAAGTTCAAATCAAATCACACACTTAGACATACAGGTGGCAAAGTAAATCTACTACTCCTCTGATTATGTGCTTGTTTCTCCTCTGATATCACCTATTGATTGAACATGAACGAAGATGTTATAGAAGGGTCGGTACGAGAATTCTTCAGTAGAGACCTCTCCTATCAATCCCATCTTCCTCATCAATCGTATCAAACTTCCTTCGATATGTCCAGAGTGATCAAAATGCTCTTTCATCCTTTAGTGTAGATGATCAAAAAAATCAGATATTGATAATTGCATTCATAACATTTTGCACATCTTTCTCCAGTTTCTTGATTTTGCGCAGGATCACTAGTGTCTTGTCCGGAACTAAAGGCTGAATAGGAAGTGAATTCTGAGACGATTGATCAACAATAATAATCATATCATTCTCATCTTCATTGACTGAGAATTTCTCGGTTGGGTCCAAAGGCTTCCAAGGTAGAAGTACTTTTTCCCAATTCTCATAAAATACTTGGAACTAACTGCAAAATAAGAAAATTGTTGAAGGATGTCCAAGCTCATAAGTTGATCCATGAATGATCAGGCCCAAAACAAACTTCACAATTATCGATCCAATATCGATCGACGGTCCCATTTAGATGCAGTAATTTAGAATAACACTTTCCTTAGTAACTTTACTGATCCTCATCGTCGGTAATAATTTTGTAGAAATGAAGAAGTGTCAGTGTTTAGAAACAGGGTTTAGAAGTGTCGGCAAAAAACTAACATACCAGTTTTCTCTCATTTCCCAGTCATCAGTCTCGTCCGTCAAATATTGGTAGATCTCATTCATTAGGTTTCTTTTCGGGACGAAGTTGGAATAATGGCATACATGAACATTATCTATCATATATAACTCATTAATCCGTGCAGGAGTAAAATTTATCCATCTACCTCGCACATAAACGACTCCCTAGTTGATTCCATTCAAATTAGCATAAAACTCCTTCACCACAGGAACGATTATGGCGACTGTAGTGTAGCACAACACTTCTCATCGTCGTCGCACAATCATCTCTTCAATTGCTATCAAAGGATTGTTCAATCCTCGACTCACGAATCCTCTTTCTTTGATTAATCTTCTCTTTATCAGCACTTTGTTGAAGATTCGCTGCGCCTCAGAACTAATGAACTTTCTCTCGTTAAACACTCAAAATCTAAGGTTTTCAGTGGAATTGGACGCCATAGGGATGAATTTGGTGGAGTTTCAATTTGTTTTTGGGGTAATACAAACTTAAGAACCAAATTTGGAAGTTTATAGGGAGTAACTCCCGCCTAAAACCGCCAAAAATCGTCATTTCAAAGTTCGGAAACTGTCATCCCGCCGTTCTCGCCGTCGACGGCGTCGATGGCACCGTCAACGAGCCTTTAGAATTAATTGCCTGGACTCTCGAGAAAAACCCGCCTTCGGCGGAGTCAAGTCCGTCGTCGGCGCCCAAGGAAAAAAATTATTCTATGACCCTTTATAATTAATTGTCGATATTTTTTGGTTACATGATACTCTGACCCAACTACCTCTACTTTCTAGGATTACTCTGCCTTTTTGTTGTTGAGCTCCATTGAGCCCTGTAGCTCCTTTGACTTCATCGATGTCATTTTGATGACCCAATGCCTATGAACTGCCACCTATCTAGGCTATGACGATTTTTCATATGCCCTTATGGTTCGTACGTGCTTTGACCCATTAGGATATCATTATCAAGATAGACCCCGTGTGCCGACGAGCTGCTACCCATTTGAGATGTGACAGATTCACTCTCTGCCCGATTGCTTAGTGTGAGTTTTGTAGCATCGAGATATTCCCATACGGAATAACCTTTCTTTGATGACCTATTGCCCCAGGTTTATGATAATATAAGTGAAACTCCTTTTATCGAGAATATTCTTGGGTACCCTCCAAGTGTAATTCACGAAGTGGGATACGTCCCCTTGGGTGTGCTCTTGACCCCAAAACAAACACCTACACCAGATACTTCTTTCCCGGATATTAGTCCAAGGTGTCTCTGACCAATCTTGTTTGGGCGAACATACTTGATATATCCTTGTGAGGTTTATCGCACGTAGGCGCTCCACTTTTTTGGATGAAATTATACATTTTTTTGTAGATTCCCAAACATTATTGAAAAATTTTGCTATGTAGTATGATATTTTTGGATATATTTCATCTTTTCTTTTGGCTCTGAATTGTGACTTATATCCTTGGTCATGGAATTTTACTTGTTCCTAGATGTTGGTTTCATTCTAATATTTTGTTCAATTTTGGTGGGTGATTTTTTGTATCCTATTTTGTAGTTGTTCATCTAATAGAGTTTTTTTTTTGTTTAACATATGATGGTTTGGCTGTTTCAGACACTGAGTTGGTCTTTTTATTTTTACTAATAAATCATATATTTTATTTGATGGTCCACCTGAGTTGGTTAGTGAGATTGTGTTTTTGTTTTTGCTGATAGTTGATACACTTTATTTATTGGTCTGGCTTTAGTTGTGTAGTGGGTTGGTAGTTTTTGAGCTATGATGTACCCAAACTTTTGCATCGTGTTACAACCGTATTTAGAGATTTAGCTTAACCTTTTATTTCATTTGGTATTAAGCTTGGTTGTTGATTGATGAATTTGAACATGCTTCTATTAATTGGTTGGAATATATTGTATTTAATTGTTTTAGAAGCTTATCTTGATTCCTTCACCCTTTTGGTTTGTTTTCACTTGATACTTACATACTTTTTCTGAGTACTTAGGTGGTGATCCTTGTTTAGCTTGTTGGGTTTACTTGCACTCTCATGCGCTATCATATTTCTCAAGCTTTGCTCATGTTTTCTTTTAAGCTCATTTCTTTAATGTTGGCTTCTTCTATGTTTTCCATCTTCTATCTTGACATATTTGGCATATGCAGCTATCTTTCTATCACTTATTACTCAGTCTATATTAAATACTTTGGATTTTCTTTCTTTTTTTTTGTTTTAAATGGAGCCCTCACTTTGTGGTTGCGTGTGCTGAGGAATTCCTATTATTTACTCTCAGTTGGGATTCATCAGACAATTGAAATTTTACCTGTTACTGCTATGAACATGTATAATATTAGTTCTTTTACATCATTCTAATCTCAAGCTGAAAGTCAGTTATTTTCTGTCTGTTGATTCTTCATTATATATGGAGCCATCACCCACATTATTTTATTATTATTATTTCTTTTTATTTTAATTTTTCTTTATTATGTTTAAATTTCATGATGTAATTTATTTCTTTTCTAATTAGTAGTTTGTCATAACTTCCATGTTTCTCCCCAAAAAAAAAAAAAAACCATTGAAATAAAAAGAGTGACACTCTCACTTGTATCAAGCCGGCGCTTCCCATTGGCTCGCTCCCACGCGAGCTAAAAATGAACATATCACGTGTCACCAGATTGGGTGAGCTCCCAAATTAAACGGTTCAGATCCGTTAAACCAAAAACATCAACGGTCACAAACATCCCACGCCTCTCCCTCCTTATCAAACCGCAAACGGCCCTTATTTTTCCACGTTTCCCCTCCACCATCATTTTAGCACCAAGAGCTACCCTCTGCCGACCGCCGTCTCTCTCTCTCTCTCTGTGCAAAATCTATCCGTAGCCTAGCTTTAGCATCTTCCAATTCTAGGGTTTTCCTTGTCCCAACTTCCCCGACTCCACTTCTTCAAGTAAAAATTCAATCAGAGCTCTTCTCGCCTTTCCAAACCTGAAAAAGGTGCCATCTTTCGCCTTCAACATTCCTGATTACAGAAACTGTAATCCGAATACTGCATACAGTCCGCTCCCATGGCGGATTCTGACAACGAATCCGGCGGGCATAACAACAGCAATGCGGCCCTAAGCAGCGATTATTCATCTCGCGAACAGGACCGCTTCCTGCCCATCGCCAACGTTAGCCGAATCATGAAGAAAGCCCTCCCGGCCAACGCCAAGATCTCCAAGGATGCAAAAGAGACCGTTCAGGAATGCGTCTCTGAGTTCATCAGCTTCATCACCGGCGAGGCCTCTGATAAGTGTCAGCGCGAGAAGCGCAAGACCATTAATGGTGATGATTTGCTATGGGCCATGACCACCCTTGGCTTCGAGGAGTATGTTGAGCCACTTAAGATCTATCTGCAGAAATTTCGTGAGATGGAAGGGGAGAAGGTGGGGGGTAGCAGCTCTCAGTCGCAGAAGGATGGAGGGAGTGGTAATGGAGGAAATGGGGGTGTGGGTGGTGGTATGGGGATGGGAAGCAATGCAGGGGGATTTGCAGGTGGTGCTGCGGGGATGTATGGTGGTGGTGGGATGATGATGATGGGTCAGCAGATGTATGGGTCTGCACAGCTGCCTTCTTATCATCATCAGCAACAGCAGCAGCAACAACAACAACATCATCAACAGATAGCTATGAGTGGGGGTGGTGGTTGGAGTTCTTCACCAACGTCTAGTGATCGGCAGGGGAGGATTTGATTGGATTTCTATCAGGTGATATATATATTTTTTAGGGGCTTCCCTTGTGTTTGACTCTTGTTTCTGCGGATATATGTGAATTTGTTGATATTTGGTGATATTATAGTAGTATTATTGTGGCCAAATATCATCACAATGCTATCAAATATCATCAAATACCACCAATCCGCATGTGCAGATTCTATAGTTAATGTTCCCTCTGTTTTGTTGTGTTTTGTCTTTTTATTGAAGTCATATTGCATGCAGATAGGGAATGTGTGGATTTGATTGTATTGTGGTGGTATTGTAGTGATATTCATCATAATACCAACACAATATCGTCATAATATCATCACAATACTACCAATCAGCACGTACATATATTGCATGTAATTTTTCCTTTTGTTTATGGGGCTACGTGTTGGGATATAGAATGTATTATTATTGGTATAGAAGAACCTTGTTGAAGGATGAGATCTGTAACATAATGTTTTCCTGTTCCTGGAATTATCATGCGGAAGAGTTGAAGTGAAATATGTAAATTTGATGCTGAAAGACGTGTTAGTGGTCAGAGTTTTTCTTCTCAAAATGCTTCCATGCTTACTCTGCTTACATTTCAATATTCTTCATGCAAAGTTGTATATCAGTTTTTGAAAATTGAAATGGTGGTGTTTTTTATGTTTTATGAAAGATTAGGGTGGTAGAAATATAAAATATAAAATTTTTAAAAATATTATCCCAACACATCATAAAAATATTAAGCAATTGCCACAAAATTTCGTGGTTGTTTGCATGAAAAGAAAATTTGAAGTGTTCTTATCTTGATTCGGACATGGGCAAGTCATGGATTGGAATATTGGTGAAGTAAGGCAGTGTACATTGTCAGGGTTGATTCGGCAAAAACAATTTTTTCGGTTTTTGCAGAGAGAAATCATGGTTATCTCTTCAAGCTTGTCTGTGATCAGAGCTGTAGAAACAGATTCTCTTTGCTTTTCTTCCTAAAATATAATCTGGAATGCTCGGATGGTAGCAATTTAGCATTAGCAAAATATAATAATAAAATATAATGCAACGAAGTTAAACTCGGGAGCTATGGAGAAAAATTTGCGTACGTAAGAAGTACGCAGCACTGCGTACGTCAGGGAGGTTATTCAGAGGGTACTGGAGGGTTATATCCATGTTATACTTTTTGTAACTTCACTGTAACATACTTGTACCTTCTATTAAGTTTCACGCTTTTGTTTTTATATATTTGTTGGTTACATGAAGGTTACAAGAGGTATAATGTGGATTAACCTCCCAATACCCTCCGAACAACCTCCCTAACGTAAGTAGCGCTACGTGCGTCTTACGTACTCAAATTTTTTTCGGAGCTATGACAAGGAGAAATCCTATGAAACACTAGAAGAAGAAATAAGAAGTCAAAATTTTTTATTTAACAATTGTTGGATTTAATTTTTATTTTTGTTATGTTTTGTTGTGATGCAACCCAATGAACACCCATTTTTTTATTTGTGGGTTTGGCATTTCTTGGTGCAGGGAAAGGTCTCACCAACCTCCAGAAAAAAAAAAAAGCAAGGTGTTTCCTTGCAAAATGTCAATAAAGATATTGTGGTTGCCACAAGTGGGATAGTTCATTTTAAGGGGCTCTGATTTTTCATTCTTTCACTCAGTATTTAATATAAGAGAATTTATTGTCTAAATTTATATTTCCCAAATAAAATAATAATAATAATAATAATAATTTAATTTAATTTTTTTTAATTCTAATTAATGTGAAGCTATGTCATGCTCTTAAGTAAAATAACAAACTTTTAAAAAGAGTTAATCGACATTAAAAATTCATGAGCAGCTTATTGCCACTTGTGTCAAAAAAGATTTATTCTCACTTAAAAGGTTAAGGGTTGAAAACCTTTGTTCTTTAATCTCTCAAGATGAGGAATTTAATCATGGTGAAGATAAAGGTTTCGGGGGAGATATTATTGGTGAAGGCCGTCCACAAGTAGAAGAAGACTGACTGAAAATGAGTTGAGAGAAAAGAGGAAATCATTTAATAAGGGTCTGTTTGGTACCGCGGTGTGGCGTAAGGCCGCAAAGTACAAGCGTTTGGGAGGGATTTGGGAGCACAGTTTAACTGCTTTTTGGAAAAAACCGAGCCGCAGATCAAACACTGCGGTCTACGGTCGAGCTATGGTTTATTACGTACCTTACCCTTGTCATGTTGCTCCTCTAACCATCTGTTCGACGCCAAATTGTGCTCCTCCTGTCGACCCTCTGCTTCCAGTCGCTCGTCGTTCCTCCAGCCGCTCTTCCCCTGACTCCCGTTGATCTGCTTCAGGCCTCTCATCGCTCTTCCCCTAACTCCTGTCGCTCCTCTGTTGTTTGGGTCGATCGCTCCTCTGTTGTTTAGGTATTTCTTTGATTTGATCATTCAAGTAATGCATCAAATTTATTAGACAAATTCGTCTTTGACTGACATCACCCGAAACTTTCTACTTAATATATAGTAAGGTTAGTCCTTCTAATAAGGTTAATATATAGAAGTTAAATAGTTATACTATTACATACAAATCACTCAGAACTATTTACAAATCAACCAACATCTTTCATTCAATTTTCAAATTCTCACTCAAATATCAAAATTCATGGTCATATTCTTTAGTTTTATCAAATCCTCAATATTTTTATGATTGCATGCGTAAATACATCGGTTTAGTTGTTAAAAAAAAATACTTGAATAGTTAATTTATAAATATCAAATTTTCAGGCACTCTGTATTTAATTATCCTTAGAAAATTTAATTAAGTTGTGTTTTAATTAGTAGATAGTAATTAACAGCTACTCATCAAGAGTCTTATTATTAATGTAAATACTCGAGTTTTCATGAAATTTTAAAGCTACCTATGGGACAAATGAATTATAAAGCTACCTATGGGACAAATGGACTATTGAAATAAGATAAGCCTTTATCTTTCTTTTTTTCCTTTCTTATTCTGCTTCACCTAAATTTTAGAATTTTTGGTTCTGAAGTATCAAATATGTGGTTATCACAGTTCTGTTTTAAACAGGGGCAGAATGTTTATTTTTCCAGAAACAGCTGCCCCACAACTATTTTCACACAGCTGCAACAAACAGACAACGAGCTTCCCCGCAGCAACTTCTTGTGGCAGCGCAGTTACAGCTGAAAAGTTGAGAAGCTGCAAATGCCTCAAACATACCCTAAAATAGATGGGACTAAGGAGTGGATTCCTTCTAGGCCCGTTGTAAAATATGTTAGCATTTTTAATTCTATCATGAATGAGATCTAGGGGCTGATGAGTTCAACCTCATCTTCTAACAGATCCATATGCTAATGAGTTTAACCACATCTTAGCTTTATCCCTTAAAAAAAAAGAAAAATTCTAAGTCTAATAACGTCGTTTGATACGCCGTCTTACTTAAATGTAATACATAATTCTAGAAAAATAGCAAGTTCTAAGTATGGATCCTGAGATCGTCTTCCCTCGAACTGATTATTTTGTATCATGTAGATTATGTAAGATATCAGCTCAAATGAGTTAGACGCTACAGCAGGGGTTTGTATGCTCAAATGAATTTCATCTGTTGTAGGGTTTACATAGTCTCTTATTGTTCATTTTCAACAGTTTGATTATTAATATTATTATGTAATGTGTTCGTCATTTCTTGTAAATTGTGAAGTTCTTTTCATTTTCAGATTTCTCTTATGGTTCGTTCTAACTTAGAATCGTACGGTACTAATCCTTCAAATCCTAATTAACGCATACAAAAGTAAAAGTTAAGAAATTAAAAATAAAATAAAATAAAACAAAAGTCTAAAAAAATGTCTTATTTTTCAGTTTTTTCTCTCTTTTTTATAAATATATTTTTAACACAAAAATAAACATTTATATATTTAAACAACACTATAACTTTCCTAAAATAATTTTTAGTTTTTTTTTTAAAATTTCTAAGTTAAAAATTTCGTTACTTCATTGTTTCCTTCCCCTGCAACGACGCCAAAAAGTTGGCCCAACCCACAATTACGCAGTTATTTAGTTTTCGAAAAGATGACCAAAAACTTGACCCAATATATTTTAGCGGCTAGCGTGCACAATAGATATGTTATAGAAATTAGAATTTGATTATAGTTTACACACTCAGGGTAATACGCAAGTATACACATCGTTTCAAGTAATATAAGATTATCTTTTAAAACCCTAATATTGATCCTACAGGGAATGTGAAACTTTTTTATGGGCTTAGTAAAAATTTAACTTAACTTCAGAAAATTATCTGGAAAATATGGTAGCAAGTTTATGTGTAAAAAGAAGTTATTAAATTCCTAGTAATTCTTTTTCAAAGCTTAAAGAGAATGCAATAATTCTAAACTAGTTTTATGTAGGAAAGTTCAAATTATGTCAATGTTCTTTTCCCTTGCAAAGATATTATAATCAGTGTAAGAATCAAATGCCTAAATTTTTAAATATAGTTTTGTACAAAATAGGAGCAATCATATTCTTACCCTCTTTCGAGTGCATAAAGAACATTAGCTAACAAAGAGTTAAGTTCATAAATCCTTGGTTATGTTGGGTTAGTTCTAGTCTGTCACTTCCAAATTACCCACTACGACCATTATTATGGAATAACCTAGCCTTAAGTTCCAAACTATAGATCAAATTTGTTAAGGTTCTAGCCTGTCACTCTAGAATGATCAATTTATGTCCATCAAAACTTATCTCCCCATATATTTGTAGTAACCAATGGGCCACCTTCTCACCCACTACATTAATGTGATTCTTCCTAGTTGAGGAACGCATAGCCCTCCTAGGTCATTATGGATTCAAAACAAATTTTAACATTCCAATTGACCAAATTGAAGATGTAAATTAAGTACAAAGTACTGAATTATCTCAAGTATTGAATAAGAGAAATCTTAAATAATTTTAATCCTACGCATGATTATTTCTTAATGCAAGGAGAAAAATAGAGGAAATTACTTGGTCTTTATGGGTATAACACAACAAAACATGATTTATATTGAAATCCAAGTTTACACAGTAAAACAAAATTCAAACAAAAATACAAAGTACTTATCTGAAACTTCTCCCCAAGCAAATCTTTTGAAGTTTATTTGATGACTTCTTACTCCAATAGACACACCAAAACACACACTAGAAACACTCTCACCAACACACTCTCTCACGCACACACTCAAGCCACACATACACACCCACAACTCTACTCTCTTTCAAGCCACCACTTTTTCGACCAGCCAATGCTTCGTTTAAATAAAGTTCTTAAAATCACCAATAGTCACTTCAAGCACCTCTTCAAAATTCATCCAAATTCATTGCACAAAAATCAAAACCATTTTAGGCGCCAGGTCACTTTTTACTCTTTTGCTCCATTTGACCTCATTTTGATTTTTGCTCTTTTTGCTCTTAAACTCCATCTCTTGCACCTAAAATCAAAAACACACAAAATAAATTTCAATAAAACACAATATCCTTAAAAATGAACATAAAATGTATACATAAAAATAACACATTTTAAGGCATGTCAATCATTAAATTAGGCTAGCAATAGAGAGTCCTACATAAATTTTTCATACATCATCTTCAAGAGACATGTTCATGCATATATAATTTTTATAGTAAACACATTTTTTATTCTAGATAAGTCTGAATCCGAAATTTATTTACAATTCTTATATGTATATATAGTGGTTAAGTAGGCCACCTATTATAGATCTGGCCTTGGAAAGGTTTCATATAGAGATAACCTCATAGAAAGACCATTAAGTTCAGGTTTATCTTACACAACTCATTTTAACCAATACTTAGAAAAATTTTTATACCACCAATTGAGAGTAATATTATTTATAGGTGGAATGAGACTCTCGTCCATGAGTAGCCAATGAATCATGCTTGAGTTTATTGATACAAGTTCATTAGAGTGTTGCAAAGTTAGGTTTATTATTTTTAACATATATTTTGTTACATACATACAATTACGAGATTTTCATTTTTGTTACTTCGTTAATCTTTATAGGTTTTTTTGTAGTCACATGAACACCAAATATGTTTAGACATTGCAGACTTATGTACCTCTGGAGCTGCTATTTAGGAGGCTAAGATGCCAATAATATGCTGGTGTCGTGTGAAGTGGCACTTTTCGAAGAGAGTTGCACGAAAGCTTGGATAGGTGCCTATATGATATCGAGCTAATGGAATTAAATTTCTGTCATGCTAATGGTTGGATAAAGGATGATCCTAACTGGGTAGACTATCATTAATGATATATTATGATTTGGGAAAATATGGAGGCTTACATTATTGCACAAGATGAATTAGGCGTGAATCGAGAGATAGTATTTGTAACATACATGTGGTGGTATCAGTCATGTGCTACATTGCCCAGAGCTCTTTTAAATCCTTCAAACACGTATGTTTTAGGGTTCCCCACCAAACGAGCCATAATATATCCTAAATTACTTATTGCTGATACTTGCTTAGCCTACTTTTTTAAAAAATCATAATTCAATTCAATATTACAGCTTATATTACTTGTAGAGATAAATGATTTATTCCAACCATTTTTTTGGTAGTCATGATAGTAGTCTAATGTAGGAAGTGATTGATTGGCTTGAGGTCCCATGCGACCGAATGTGACAATCAAACTTTTTTCTCCGATACACCAAATAAATATGATGTTACAATTGAGGTTTTATAGTGGACAAGTTGCAAGAAGTACTCTGGATAGTTGTTATTTATGTTTTTAGCATTATCTTAACCATGGCATTCTAGGTTGATCATAGGTAGTTGCTCTTCTGCATCACAAAATGAGGGATAGTTCTGGATGTCAATTGCTACACAACTTCTCATTAGCATCAATTATAGGTTCTCATTATTAGTTCATCTTTACATGCGTAGCAGCTTATTTCTTATCCTGTATGATAGTTCACAGTGAAGAAAGAGGAAGACATTCTTGATCGTTTAGAGGAGAAATAACATCAGTTACATGACAGATCACAATACTCTTCAAATTTCTAAGCTATAGATGATCGAACCATACCACCCATATAATGTTGAAACCAATTGTAGGATATATTGTCCCAGTACAGAGAGTTGTATGATATTATGTTTCCTTTTATTCATTAACATTTGAGATGTATTAGACTTCAGCTTTATTGGATATATAATATTTTTAGGTTGTATATTTTTTTATTATTTTTAATGATTCTTTTCTGAATTTTTTTTTTTTGCAAAATTAAATCCCATCTTACAAATAAATTAAATTTTATATTAATATTTATAAATCATCAATGAAAACAATATGCCAACTATAACTTTAATATTATGATAATATTCTACCATAAATTTTGTGAATCACTTATAAAATATTTTTTATTTAAAAACTTAGATTAAGCATCTTAATTTCAGACCTGTGCTAATTTTTTTTCGCGAAAAATGAACCTAAAAAATAATATGCATAATTTAAACCCACTACTTCACTACGAGAAATTACATTCTTAACCACTATGGTGCAGGTTAGTGTGCTTTAAAATTTTAGATTAATATTTCTTAGGTTTTTTTATTGGATATATATTTTTTTAATCTAAAATTATTTCAAATATATATATATATAAACCTTAATAAAATTGTGCATAAAAATTTATTTTTTGACAGAATTAAAAAAAAAATTATTTAAAAATATCTCCAAATTTTTACTAAAATTCTATAATTTGAGTTAGGTATATATTGTTTATTACTCTTATTATTAATATTATTTAAAATAAAAAATTAAACATATATTTAAAAAAAAAACTAAATTAATTGAAACTATTTGTTAGGAATAAAGAAACAAGTTTTCTTAGATCATTTTGTATGTATAAACATACAAGCATAATACTTTTTAGTTGTCCTTTCTTTATTAGTAATGAGTACTAAATGGGGTGGCATTTACATACATACCGCCCAATTCTTATGGATTTACATATCTCACCTCAAGCTCTTATATTTTCAAGCAACATATGAAAAATAACACTTATTATCATCTGTCAATAGCCAAATCCATATTTTCACCCAAAGATAGAGCGCTAAGTGTGTAAAAATGAAACTTTAGGTGCGAGATACATAAAACCATAAGAATTGTGTGTTATGTATTTGATTTTCGCTAAATCTTATTATTTGGAACTAAAATTTATGATGTTAAAGATAACATTATGTAATTACTAAGTTATCATTTGTTTGTAAATCGTAACATTTGTAAAATAACTATAAGAAATTTTGAAGGAAACAAATTATTCAAAGGAGTCTGTAAACTTAGAAGAAATATTACGTACGAATGATTTAGATGGGATTTTGATTGTATTGTATGGTGTTATTATGGATGTATTCACTGTAATAGTATCACAATACCACAAATCCATAGTTATTTTATCCACACACAAAATTTTCTCGTAAATTTGAATGTTCACATTCAACACTTCTACTTAATCAGTCTTACTAAAGATGCCAAGTGGCTTATTCCAATTATGAATGAGGAACAAATATCTTAGGAAAGCTTGTGATCTAGTGGTTTATATTATTTTGTCATTTGGTTAGCACAAACATCAGATGGTTACTTTAGCCCATCATGCCAAATTGAATTATTGAATGGGGTCAAATATCTTAATCCTTTTGAGATTGACTTAGTAATCTATTGAGAAGGTTTTTTCACTAATCATTTTAATGTGTTTTGTTCAATCATAAGGGACATGATTATTGTTTAATGGACCACACTAACTCAATAGAGTGAATTGAGTCAAAATCATAGTAAATGCGAAATACCAAAATTGGACATTGTTAAAAACATTATAAATGATTTCCATGCCCAAGTTATTAAACCAATTTTATATTTATTGCCATTTTTGTACGTTTCACCTATGTATGTTTATTTGTGACAGTTATAATAAATTTAACACATTCTATCTTATTAGAGTTTTAGATATACATGGTTGAATAAATTTCACCTTTTTTTCTTTTTATTTTTGGCCATAAAGTCCACTAAGATCAGTCAATTAGACTTTTAATAGTGGGTTGATAGAGTTTTTCTTTAATGATTAACTAAGGTGGAGTCAGTTATGTTTTTATCAATTGGCAATTCTAATTTTGCTACGTGTAACCCAATGGTCTTGTAGATCTATAGATATGAAAAATTGAAACAAATTATTTTTATTTTGTTAAAAAGTGATTCAAATCAATATTAAGCCATTAAATGACCAAGAAGGGCCATTGTATTCATAGATTTGTTAATGTAGGATTTATGAAGTGTGCTTGGCTATCATGAAATGTACATTTTGAATAAGTGTATCAACATTACCTAATCTAGACTAAACATAGGATATCTCAAAGCCCATCATATTGTATCAACATGGTTGTGGACACTGAGAAGAAAAATATAATGCCATTATCATAATTTGCATTCTCCAAAAACTATTGTTATTCAATATGTATAAGTTCTACTTAGAATTGTACAAAATAATTTTAAGAAATTACAATGTCTTCAAAGTTGACACTTTTGATGTTAGCAAAGTCTTATAAAATTCAATGAAGACTATGTAAACATAAATATCTTTATTCTTGTTCAAAAAGAAATAATATTAGCCAGCAAATAGAATCAATCACTTCACAAACAAATCTAGCTTAAACAAGTATCTTCATCTATGTGATCACTGACTACTTGATCTTCAACCCCTTCTAATGGGACAATTTTGTTATGGGGATTGCATGGGTTCATGGAAAGCCTATGACTTACTAACTTTGGAGCTTGACCTAGCATCCATGATATAAAATCATGAATATCACAAAGAGTTTTACAATCTGCTAGGCATCAGGATCAATGAGTGAATCATTGATAAAGTTGGGCCTATGATTAACATCTTATCATAAGTTGTTCATATAGAGTTCAAAAATAGCAAATGTGCAATACCTTTGAATTAAAATCAAGCCTGATTATCTATTCAACATTTACTTGTTGTCTTCATTAGAAAAGATAGTAAACTAAGACAAATTATAATGGCATGAAGTGTGTGATGTCATACGTGTAAGCTTCTCCAATATATCTTGTACCTTACCTAGTTTTGAGCAAATATACCCGCTACATTCCTGACCACATTTGAACATTTATAGAATACTAGATGTTAAGAAACATGCTATGCATAAAATAATAAGAATAACTAAGAGGCAAGGAGCTAAGTGAGCAGAATTGTCATCACTAAACAAATTTTAGAACTTCCTAGGATTTACATAACCCATAAATTATGATGACCCCATAAATTTTCAAAATTAACTAGACAATCCTTCCATAATGTGAGCTTGATGGGTTTAACAGGGTTCAAGTTGACTCAAGTGGTCAATTATTTTGTTATGGTAGCATTCCAAAAAGATGTGTCTAATAAATAAATAATAAGCACCTCAACTATTGACTCCACCAAACCTAAAAAATTAATGTATTTAGAATTTTAGTGAGAATAGTTAATAATAATAATTATAAAACATAAAAAAGTCAGATTTTTTTCATTGCTAATATTTGGTGACAATTTTGGAGTGAGTTCTTTCAAATTAAATGTATTTGAAAATCATAGCAAAATAATGAAACTTCTAATCTAATTTAATGGTTCTATTAGAATGTGAACTCTTCTATTTTCAAAGGCTAATTAAAGTAGAAATGGCTTTCAAGAGATTTCTATCTTCTTTTAAGGAATGTCTTTCAAGAGATTTCTATCTTCTTTTATTAGTATTATTATTATTATTTTGACAAACTATCTGGACGATATAGCTATTGAACATGACTCAAAAGGCAAATATAGATTCATGTTTATGAAACAAGTATAGGGATGTGCTTGTTGATCGATCCTGTGCAAGTTGCTCAAAAGTGAGGCGCCCTTTGGTTGTATTTGTGTGGGCTTGTTTTGGCCTATGGCTCAAGCTTCAAATGCACTTGGAATGTTGTCATGTTACGCGATGAAGTTTTGTTCGGTTCGAATGAACCTCGATGTCTGCATAAAATTTTATTTAGTGAAATAGCAAGAGAGAAAGAAACGTCTCTCAAAGTTTTTTTCTTAAGAATGATAAATTTTTACCTCTTCAAATCACAATTCGTCTCCTCCAGTTTGGCAAAAGCAGCTTCTAAAAGAAATTTCGTGAATGTTAACTTTTTCGCTGTTTCAAACGAAACCTCAGTCCAATTATAATCATGTCCTCCACAACACCACTCATTTTATTTAAAGTTTTTGAATTTTATTGAAGTGTGGACACTTCATATCAACAAAGTGACACGAAAATTCAAATTTGATAAAATAGATTTAATGAATAATATAAGAAAATAGTTCATTATACATTAATAAATGTATTTCTCCTACTCAAAGTATCTTGCAACTTTCAATGTCAATTTAGGACCCACAGAACAGTGTTTGCAGACCCCGCAGCAGGCCTTGCTGTTGCTTCTCCTTCCACAGAAAACATTGCATTCCAGTCCTCATATGTGTATCATCTCATAGCCACAAAGGCATGCTGCAGCTGATGAGTAATTAATAAGCCAACTGCTTTGATGTCTTTGAAAACAGTATTAATACTACATTCATAGCATCCCAACCAGAAATACCATGAAAAACTTAGCTTGGAGAATTTTCATCAAGGCTTACAAAGTTAATATTGTTGTGTTTAATGGCTGCATAAGCAGTAAATATTACATGCAGGATCTGTACGTGCGAATTGGTGACGACAATAATACCACCACAATACAATCAATGTACTACCAAATTTGCACCTAATATTTTTTCCTGCATAAGAGGGTGAAAAGATTTCAGGATTCTACAAGCCACTATCTACAACCTTTGCAGAAAGTTTATTCTTCTCTTCATCATTTGGATCTGATTCCTTTTGTCCCAACTAAAACTAGGCACAGCATCTTTGTCTATAAAGGAAGGATGCAAGAACATGCCTACAACATGCAGCTGGAAGATGAAGTTGTTATGGAAAATAATGACCTTGTTATGAAAATATAAGCTGAGAAACTCAATTTTTTTCTGCTTTTGTGACATCTATCCATAACTTTTTCTTCATTGATTTGTTTCATAATTCGAAGCATAATAATAAGAAAGTGAACTTCATGAACATTTTCATCAACAATGTTGAGCTCCAGTATCTAATGGTGATTTTGTTGTAGTCGAAGAATTTTAGAATGCACGTACTGATGTGTGCCAGAAAATTCACGGCGATAGAGTAATGGATTATCGTATTAGCGTTGCACGAGAATTCTGCTTACATTCAGATGAAAAAAAAAATAAACAGTAACTACTCCAGAAGTTTTTACGTGGAAAGCCCGTAAAGGGAAAAACCACGGGGTCTGACTCAATTGCGAAAATCCACTATTGATTGATGATTACAAAAATTCCTTATCCCACAAACGAGAAATTGTAACTATATTTTCAGATTTAGACGTTGACTGACAGTTACTGATTGGTGGTGTTCGATGACGGTTGGCGAAGGTCGACGACGATCGGTGATGGTCTTCGGTGGTCAGCGATGGTTGACTGCGATTGGAGGTGGTCGACGACGGAGGTTGGTGGTGGTCGACGACAGAGTTCGGCGGTGTTCGACAGCGATCAACGGTGATGTTGAACTACAGCTTCTCCTCAATGTCTCAGTCTCTCTCTCCATACTTCAGCCCCCCCTCTCATGAGAGGGATGAGGCTCTACTTATAGTGTTTTGGGTGCAATTAATACAAGAATATGAATTATTTTGATCGGACAATCCGGAGTGCTTCCCTTGATCATACAGTGTTTACTGGACATTTGAGTGTCTTAATGATGTCAGAATTGAGTGATCTTGGGCTCGTTGGATTCGTCTTATCGAGCCGCTCGATTCGAGTATAAACTTGTCATATTCTACAACCCTTTGATCTTTCCAATGTGCCCAAAAATCATTTAAGTGTGATTCAATAACTTGATTTGGGCTTGATTTGGCTCGGATTGGGCTAGTTTTCATATCATTACGTCTGTCTCATCAAACAGGTCAGTTTGACTATAAGTTTGCTGAAATCAGAGTTCTGGATGACTTTTTATCAAGATTTTAATGTTTCATGCTTAAAATATCATCTCGAGATTCATGTCATACCTCGAGATTCGTATCAGATGATGAAAATTTATTTGTGGCGTATCAGTTAATGTAGAAAAGTAAAGAATAGACATAACTCTATGAAAGAGTAAAAGCATATGAATTCAACTCTATTATATTCCTTACAATACAAGTAATATAAAAACATTTTTGGTGTACAAAAAATGATTGTTCTAGAGAATTATCACCAATGGTGCCGATAGTTTAAGTTAATTATGAGAGAATTGTGAAGACATGTGGACTGAGGTAGTATATTCAACTCACTGTGGCTATTTGGTTGTTACCTTCTCTCATGCGAATAATTATTGTTGTTGATCTTAAGCTTATTCTAGAGCTTCATAAATTGAGTTTGGGGTAAACATTTGTTAAAGGTGTCACCCACCTAATCTTGGGAATTTATGTGAATAATGATAATTTCATTGGTGGAGGTGTGTGATAAGGAACAAAGTGGTGACCTACTTCCATATATTTCATTCTAGCATGACATATTGGATTTATTGAAATTGCATTGGCTAATATGTTATCACAAATTGTTGGAATTGGTTTGTCAGTGGGAATGTTAAATTCCTTGAGGACTCGACATAACAATATAAGATCCATGGTTACAGTAGCTAGAGCATTGTATTATATCTCGTGTAGATGATCTAGACATCACCTCTTATTTTTGTACACTGCAAACGATCAAAGTATCACTAAGAAAGGGACAATAATCGTTGACGAGTGTTAGTCTTTCGGATCACCAACCTAATCAGAGTCTGAATAGGTATGAAATATGAGGTTAAACTAATGTGGATCATTAGCCTTTAGTATCGCCAACCTAATTAGAGTACGAGAAGAAGACCATGAGCTAAAGTACCTTTTTTTGTATCAAAGGGGACATTTGATGAATTGATAATGATGTAGAAGTGTTTTGTGTATATGTTGACAAATTTAGTTGATAACGAATGATATATAAGCTCTTATAATGAAAGAAATTTTAAAGACCTAGCTAGTTGGTTATATTAATTGGGGTTGGAGTAATCTTTTTTAGATGAGTAATCAAATTTTAGTTTGTAAGGAAGAGAAATTAAACCTAGCTAGGAATTTGGATTGCTTCTATGTTGGAATAAGGAGGCAACGTAGTTGGTTTGAATAAAGAAACAAAATGTACAATTTACACTAATTTGAATACCAAAGAAAGTGGAGATTGGTCCAAGTTCCTTCAATTAAAAAAAGAGCATGTTCGAGCTGAAATAGAGGTATATCCAGAGGGTCATAGTAGTTCAACGATAAGCTTGTTTATTCAACCCCATTTTATTTGTAAATTTAATTTCCATTCTCAAAATGAAAAATCACTTCGAAATCTAAGTTGTCAGTTTCAAAATGGAAATTCAATTCGAAATCTAATCCGCATTGCCAAAATGGAAGTTGTAGCAAAAAGTAAAAAAGATATTAAAGTGAATTTTCATTTTAGAACTAACAAATTAGATTTTGAAGTGATTTTTCATTTAAAAATGGAAATTACACTTCATATTGAAGTATATAGTAAATACTCGTACATCATATGAAATATTTTCTTCTAAGAACATATTTCGAGGT
>NEWO01000018.1:248619-307342 GCA_003013225.1 Phalaenopsis aphrodite
TATATATATATATATATATATATATATATATATATATATATATATATATATATATATATATATATATATATATATATATGTGGAAAATTTCTTGGGCCAATGATTTGATGGAAATGTCCACTGAGTAGACTCTAAGGAAAGTCATCAGAAGAGATGTTGCATTGACTGTGAGTTGTCGGTGTAGGAATGGTAGGAATGAGGATTCCTGTAGCTGGAAGTAATGTACCCAAAGACAAGGAGAGTTGTTGCTAAAAAGATAATGGCAGTTCCTCTAGCTAGGTGGAGAGACATCTCATGTTGGATTGGCTGACCCTAGCAAGCCAACTTCAGTCTTTCACAAATGCTGCTTCATCTTAACAAGATTTGGACACTTGCATTGTAAGTCAAAGTTAAATTTAGTTTTACAACTTTTTAATGTCTTAATGATTGACTAATAGTTTTTTTATTTTTCTAATTAGTGAAAAGAGAAAGTGGTCTTAAAATATGCACTTTGTCTCTTTGTTTAGTGCTTACTCTTTCCTTTTTCTAACCATTTGATGTTGTTGCTATGTAACTCTATTTGTCTTAAAATGGTTGTGTGAATAATTTCAATCATAAGTTAAACCCAAGTATTTTGCACAAATACAATTCATCTAGAATGAATCAAAGTATTGGTTCAATCATTCTATCTAGATGTGAAAGAAGAGATAGGTTAAAAGGTGGTGCGAATCAGATGAAGGTGAACACTAATTCTAGCCATTCCCAATCTGGTCCTACCTTTGCCTTGATCAATTCTCCTATTCTAACTATTCATTTGATGAGTTGAGCTATTATAATGATGATACATTTCATAGCTTCAACTCAAGGAACCTTTTAGAACAAATGAATTGTAATAAAAAATTGATATATATATGAAATTTTATCATTTATAGTGAAACTGACAAATATTTTGGCTACTTTATTGGATTGAGTAAAATAATAAGCCACTATTACATTAGACTTAGTGAGCTTCTTGCACTATAAAATGTTGTAATATGGTGTTTTATGTTGATCACTATGAGTGGGCTCATAAATCATCTGAATATGAGTTTATTTCATCATTAGACAAAAGAGTTAGAGGTTATGGATCCATAAATCTTTCCTCTAAATTTTATGTTAGGAAAATTCTTTATAGTGGCATTTTATTGAGGTTCCTCAAGATTACTTTTTTCAAAAGAGCATTTTTATTTTATCATTTTTTTAATTATTATAGAAGCCACAAATTTAGTACGAAATTTTAAGAAAAATATAGGTTGAGATGGTTGTTGAGACCATTGAATGAACCATAACAATAATGAGGGTGAGTGCTCGTGTTCGGCTCGTTTATATTTCGAGCTAAAAAAATGTGTTCGTGTTCGGCTCGTTGCTTTATAAGCCTAACAGGAGCTGTTCACGAACAAAGAGTCTTTTTAACAACCCTAATCATGTAGTCATAAGACAATAAAAGTTTGAGCAAGATTTAAAAATTATTATTTATATTAAAACATCATTTGAATATAATTAAAAAATTTTTATTCTATTTTCTTAATCAATATTTTAATTGGTTATAAATCTTTGTAGCTTTGTAGTCAGCCGAACACGAACGAACACATCTTAGTTCGTGTTCGGCTCGTTAACTTATCGAACGAAATTAACGAGTCGAACACGAACTTCTTAACGAGTCGAACACGAGCTGTTCGTGAACAACGAGCCATTTTGACAGCCCTAGTGAGTGCATGTGTAGTAGATGATTTTCTTGTTGTACATTCACATTGACGACTCATGATATTGTGCCACTAATGGCTCATGATTCCCACAATTTTTTGTCATTTCACTCAATGGAGATTTTGGTGGCTAAGAATTTCAAGTTGAAGTCAGTCAGCTTAATTAGACATTGTCGTCCATGATGAGTCCATTAAGGTTCTGACCCAATTTGACCCTGATTAACTAATTTGATCAAAATGATTCTATTGGATTTGATTAAACTAGTGTAAGAAAAATATTATGCTTAAATGTTTTGAAGGGTAGTCCGTGGAAATATATATGTGATCTAGAAAATTTAGAAAGTATGCTACAAATTTAATATTTAATATATATGTTTGATACATTACCAACAAATTTTCATAATCCATAACGAATGTCGGGGCATGACGTGAATTTCGAGACAACCTTTTGAGCAAGAAACATTCAAACTTCAATTAAGAGTCATCCAGAGCTCTTATTTCAGTAAACTTATAGTCAAATTGACCGGTTCGATGAGACCAACTCAATGATATAAGAGCTATTCCAATTTGAGTAAGATCAAGCCTGGATCAAATCATTAAACCACTCTTGGAGGATTTTCGGAGGTATTTGAAAGGTCAAACTGATGTCGAATATAGTGAGTTCATAGTCGAATCGAGCGTCTCGACAAAGCAAATCCAACGAGCACAAGATTGCTCAATTCTGACATTGTTAAGGCACTCAAATGTCCATCAAACATCATCCGATCGAGGGAAGTTCTCCGGACCGTCAGATCAAAATAGTTTATATTCCTGCATTAATTGCACTCAAAACACTATAAATAGAGCATCACCCCTCACGTAAGGGAAGAAACTGTAGAGAGAACTTGAGGCTTTGAGAAGGAGCTCAAGTCCCACATCATCCTTGACATCGTCGATCTCTACCGACCGTCGTCGACCACCACCGACCGTCAGTGACCACTGCCGACCTCCGTCGACCATCGCTGCCTTCCGTCGATCACCGCAGACTGTCGTCGACTACAGTCAACCGTCATGAATCACCACCAACCAGATGCCGACAATCGATGTTGTATTCTAAAAATCTAGTAATCATTTCCCGTCTGTAGGACAAGAAATTTCTATAATCATCAATCAATAGTGGATTTTCGACTCAGACCCCGTGGTTTTTCGCTTTCCAGATTTTTCATGTAAAAGTTTTTAAAGTTATATATGCTTGTTTCTCTTATATATATATATATATGTGTGTTGAATTCTCGTATAATTCATTACTCTACCGTCGCGAATTTTCTAGCTCGCATCAATGTTCTTTTTTATATCTATGTCAAGGTGTTAGAATTGTAAATACATATACTTTTCTATTTTTAAGTGTCCAATTTTACTTTCACCAAAAATTGACAGCAAATCATTTTTTTTCCCCCCTTCTTTTTTTCTCATTCCAGTTTTCACGTGCATTCCGCCGTCAAAAATCGTGTTATGTAGCCCGTACGAGGAAGGTGGGCCCGCGAAGAAAGAAGTATCCTATCGTGGGCCCCAAACGAATCAAATTTCGACAGGCAGAAAAAACCGCTCCGGTTTTCCAAAACCACCCTTCCCACCTCATATCAAATCAAAGTCCGGTTTTCTAAACCCTATATTATACACAGAGTTCAGCATACATAATATGATTATTGAAGTCTCCTCACATTCAAATTCTATATCTAATATTTCCTAATTAAACGAGAAAATTTTTCACTTTTATGTGCGAATTCCAGTAATATACAATCATGTGTGTCATATCAGACCCGTTTAAGAAAATTAAAGTAGCCGCAGAGGTTATTTAGAAGGGTTATTAATGGATTATTGGGGCATTAATAACGCCGCAATAAGACTTCAATAACCTCCTAATAACCCTCTAATAATCTTCGCAGTTTCACTCTAATAACAACTGTCGATAACCACCTCCACAGTTCAATTTCAATGACCTCTGCATTAACTCTCTAAGTAACATTCGTTGTTTCACGTCAATAATCCTATAATAACCTTCACGTGAAAAGTCTTTACGCAGAACTGCATCCAGGCTCCATAGAGAGAATTTTCTCCTATTAAACGCAGGTCCAAACCCAACTGCAAGAGAAGTGGAGTGCCGAGGGAGAGAGTGGAATGGGGAGGGGAAGAGTTCAGCTGAAGCGAATAGAGAACAAAATAAACCAGCAAGTGACGTTCTCTAAGCGAAGATCCGGGCTGCTGAAGAAGGCGCACGAGATCTCGGTGCTGTGCGATGCAGATGTCGCTCTCATCATTTTTTCAAACAAGGGAAAGCTCTGCGAGTACTCCACTGATTCCAGGTATCTTGCAATCATTTATGTTACATTTTGCTCTGATCTGCACTACTTCAAAGACCTCAAAGATCCCTTTTTTTGAATTTTGAGATTGGTTTTGATGGATTTCTTCTGTTCTTCTTTGTGTTAGTTAGTTTATCCTATGTCAGTTCGTTTTTTTAATGGTGGAGTTTGTTTAATTTGACGGTGAAGAGATTTAGGGTCCGTTTGGGGCAGCTTGTGTGTTTCAGGATAAGCTGTTTACCCTGAAACCCGGCCCGCGGGCCGACTGCAGGGGTCGACCCGCGGCCTACATTTAGTGTAAAATCCTAAACCACACTTATAAGCTGCCCCAAACGGACCCTTAGACGGAAATCTCTCTACTAACTTGTATAGAAGGTCTGCTTATGAAAGATTGCTAGGCTAATGCCTACTTACTAGAAATATGTATTGTCTAGAAATAACATATTTTTATTAATGCAAATCATAGCAACAATGATTAGATTGTTTTTTTTATATAAGTTTTTCTTAGAATCTCGTTCCTTCCTTTTTTTTTCCAATTTTAGGAACAACAATGAGAACCATGAGAGAGTTGCGAGTGTGGGTGATTAAGGTCTCGTTTGAGAATCCAACCGACTTCTGTTCAGTTGCCCAGGTCATCATCGCTTGAAATATTTTTGTTTGGCTCTGAACATTATATCGCAAGAACTGTAAATTTTCGTCGTTGCAAAATGGAGATGCCTAAACCTATTCCCCACTTGAAGGAGTTTTGGGTCAAGGGTGAAACTCATTCAAATAAAGCCATGCTACATAGACTATCTTCTCACCTCGATCATCGTGCTTAGAAACTTTGTTCCCTCTCTTACATTCTTGCCCATCTTTTATTTCTATTTTTTGAAATTCTTATGCTTTCTATGAGGGGGGAACTAGCTTGATTTGACATAGGCTAGTAGGCTACTAACTAGCTACCTTTTGGATGATATTACTTGAAAAGGTTAAACCTTGCTCCTTTTCCATGGTTGAATGTCTTGGGTTCTTTTTACTTTATTGTTTAGATAGTTTTCATGTTGTTGTTATAATATATGTGACTCATTTATGACAAAATGCATTAGAGAGTCTTTTATCATATTCTTTCTTTAACTCTTTTATAAGATTCAAATGACAAATAACTTGGTCTCTATCTATTATAATATTGCATTAGGAGTAACTCATTCCTTCTTTGTTTTAAAATTAAAAATAAAATTGTATAAAAAGTTAATTTTAAAAATTTTCCTATTAAAAAAAAAAATTGCAAAATCAATGAAGTTATTGTTCTGTATAGTAACATGTGACTACAGAAGGCTAAATTTTCGTCCCAAAGATTATATTATTCGTGAGTCACCATTTAGGGTCATATGAAGTGATGAATTCTTTTATTTTAGAAATTTTTAAAAATAATCATTTTTTATAATAAATTTTTAAAATTTTTATTATAAATATTCTTTTTTTTTGCGTTCTTTCTCTTAGATTAAACTAAATCAAATATATTTTGATTTTTACATAATTATTTTGTTTGTTAGATTAATTTTTTTTTATTTGCAATTATTAACACATTTCTAATTCTAAATTAATATTTATTAATTAAATATATTATCTTTGTTATAGTTTTCTTTTTTAATCTTAAAAGATTTTGTAAATTTAGTTCATTTGGCTTGTTCTATTTATTTTAATCAGTATTTTAAATGAAGAGTCTTTTAAATTTATATTTATATTTAAATTTAAAATTTTTAATTAAATAGAAAATTTAAATATTAATGAAAATCTTACATATATATATATATATATACTATGATTAAAATAGAAATATTCTAAATTAAAAGGAAAATTAAATATATATCATAATTTTCATAAAATACTCTTCATTTAATATACTCTTCAAATAAATATATATCTAATTTTCATAGAATATATATCATAATTTTCATAAAATTATATATCATATCATAAGTTAGAAAATTTAAATATATATCATAAAATACTCTAAATTAAAAGGAAAATTAAATTATAATTAAGATAACTTATTAAATTTAGTAATATTAATTTTTTAAATAAAAAAATGTGCTTAAAATATTAAATAAATAATAAATTTTATCTAATTTGATTATTTTCTTTTTAAAAAAAGAACTAAAATGAAAAGCTTTAATTAAAAAATAGAAATTTTTTAAATTTTATTGTTTACTAATTATTAATTTAAAAATAATTCCAAAAGCCACAAATTCATAGTCCCACATAATTCTATGCGATAACACGTGCAGAAGTCACGCTTTGGAGTGAAGACTCAGAGCCCGTTTGTGGCAGCTTATTTGATGCGGTGACGTTTTGAAAATGCACATAACCTATTTGTGTAAATTGCATTTTGACAGTTTATGCGTTTTCAAAATGCTGAAAACAATATTTTTACACCGCACCGACATAGGTGCGGTGGCAGCTTTCTGGCTATGGTCTGGCTTTTCCAAAAAAAAAAAAAATTTGTAATTGCCACCGCACCTAACTTATCAACAGATAATTTTTAATCAGTTTATCAACAAATTATTCAATAAGCTACAACTGCCCCAAACAGACCCTTAGTGTGCGTTTTGGGCCGCTTGTGCTTATCCAGATAAGTCGCTTACCTAGAAACGCGGACCGCAGGGTTTAACCCGCGTTTCACATTTAGTATAAAAAATCAACTGCGCTTCCGAAAAAGCTACTCAAACGCAATTTCTAAAATGTGAGACAATGTTTTCAAAAAGCCGCTGCAGCGGATAAGCTACCCCAAATGGAGCCTTATCAATTCACCATGTGGGACTACAATTTTATTGATTATATATATATATATATATATATATATATATATATATATATATATATATATATATATATATATATATTACTTTTTTAAATATTAATTTAAAAATTTTTAAATTATTTTCTATTTTAGGATTATCTATAGATTATAAAAATAATAAAGAATACATACACTTTCAGTCAAATAAAAAAATAGACTTGAATCAAATAATTTGGTTCCTTCGATTCAGATTCGAAAATGCATTTTCATTTTTTTTTAATTTTAAAATCTCAATATTCAACTTATTATTATTGGTTCAATTTTAATTTTTAGTTAACTGAAAAAATTAAAAAAAATTTAAAAATTCAAACTTAAACTAAGTATTCATGAAAATTTTGGTTTGTTCATAATTGAACCGTTTCAATTGAAATTATGGTTCAGTTGATTCAATTTCATCTAAATTTTGATTGTTTTGATTTTTTCAAATTTCAAATTTCAATTCAAATCATTTTGCCAAATATGAAAACCAGTCAATTCAAATGGACCAAATTCTCACTGTGAAGCCAAATAGGCTGAATTTATAGCTTTTTTCATTTACTTTTTCAGTAGTACATGCATAGCTAGTGTGCAGTTCTCTTCCTACCTTGCTTATGAACACCACCAAGTTTTCTTCAAATATGAGCATGTTGGACGCAACATGACATTGGATGGTGGGAGAGAATGAGTGATTAAAATATATACCTGGCAATGTGCGCCAATTCACCATCAACAAATTCTCATCATCCGACATCAATTTCAAGACATGACACGCACCTTGAGATATTCTTTTGAGAAAAAAATATTGGATTTTTTGATAAAGTCATATGGAGTTCTGATTTCAGTAAATTTATAGTCAAACTGACCAGCTCGATGAGTCGAACTGAATGATATCAAAATTAGTCAAATCAAGCTTAGATCAAGTCATTAAACCACTATTGAAAGTTTTTCGGACATATTTATAAAGTCAAACGAATGTGGAATCTAGCAAGCTTATAGTTGAATCAAGCGTCTCCACAAGAACATTCCAGCAAGCCCATGATTGCTCAATTTCGACATCATTCAGGCACTCAAATGTCCATCAAACACCGCCTGATTGAAGAAAACGCTCTGGATTGTACGATCAAAGTGTTGCATATTCATGCATTAATTACACCCAGAATACTATAAATAGTCTTGCCACTTTCATGAGGGGGAGGGGTGCTTGAGCCTTGAGAGAGAACTTAAAGCTTTGAGAAGGAGCTTAAGTCATGCACCACTTCTATCACCGTTGATCATCACCGATTTCCATTCACCATCGCTGACCGCCAACGATCGTTGACCACTATTGACCGCTGCCAACTATCGTCGACCACCACCTACCGGCCTCCACCGATCGCAGTCAGCTGTCACCCACTTTTTACAACAAGTTCATTCGTACGTCAACGTTGTAATTTGGAAGGCTTTGTAACCATTTCCTTTCTGTGGGATAATGGATCTCTGAAATCATTAACTTATAGTGAATTTTTACAACTAGACCAGACCTCGTGATTCTTCTCGTTTATGAGTTTTCCATATAAAAATTTTTGGTTTCACTACTGGTTGTTTTCTTTTATCTGAGTTTGTGTTTAAATCTCGTGCAATGCTAAGACGATAATTCATTACTTTACCATATTTAATTTTCTAGCACGCATCAGTTTGATGTCATCTGTGGGAAGTGAAGTCTTGTTCTGCAATGTCTTCAACTCTAAGACACTGAGCCCTTACTACATTTTGAAGATCATCTACAAAACATTATTCAACGTGAGGTGCAACCTTCACTGCAGTCCTGAAATGTCATTCATGTTAACGCCCTTGGCATGATTATATCTTCGTTGTTTTCTCACATATTATTCATACACAAAGTCTTTTACAACTTCTTCTAGGATAGAGACAACCTTCACTGTAGTCTCGAAAGGTCGTTCACGTTAACGTCTCAGGCACGACAGTGATAAGGTAGTCATCTCGCATTTCGTTCAGACAATATGACTTCAAAAATCGCTCCTATACAGGGGGCAATCTTCGTCGCAAATAACGCTTCCTCGTTGCTCCATCACTTTACTAGAGTTCTTCAAATGGATTAAGAAATCGATCTCTTCAAAGCTCGATACACGTATTTTTAACAAGCTCGGATGAAAAAAGCCCTTGCTAAGGGGAAAAAGATTCAAAACTAGCAACTAGNGATCTCTTCAAAGCTCGATACACGTATTTTTTACAAGCTCGGATGAAAAAAGCCCTTGCTAAGGGGAAAAAGATTCAAAACTAGCAACTAGAGAGTTGCAAACATTATTTTTTAGTATGACTGCAATAATATTTCCACGAAAATATATGGTTCATTATGACCTTTGCTCTAGTTTCGAGAATCGCAGAGCATCTCTGACACCCCATTCTAGGTTTAATCGATCCCAGGGGCACTCAAATCGACCTCTTTAAGTACAGGTTGCATTCATCAGGGAAAAGCTTTGACATACAACCTTAGATAGGTCAAAAATCTTTGGTGGATTTTCTTCGACCTCTTCCATAACAGTTTACGATCGTCAAGCAAAAGTTTCGAACAACAAACTATGATAGGTCAACCATCATTGGTGGATTTTATATGACTTTGTCTGTTATGGGTTAATACCATTGAGCATCTCCAGTTATACAACTCATAATTGGTCATACATCCTTAATGGATTCTCCTTTCAACCATGGCCCTGGAAGACGAGCCTGAGAAGCAAGTTTTAATGAGAAGCTAGTAGTGGACAAGGTCCTCACTAGAAAGACTCCAAAAGAACAAGTGGTTGATAGGGCCTCCACTAAAAGACCTCAGAAGCTACAAGCCTCAGAAGGCACAGGTACATTCAAAGACCTCAAAAGGCTACAAGCCTCAGAAGGCATAAATACATCAAAGACCTCAGAAGACACATATACATAAAAAATCTTCGAAGGTTGTGAGCCACATAGGGTACCAATTAATTTCAAGCTTTTATACGACATAAGCAAAAGCGAGCACAATCTCAGAAGGCACGAGCCTCAAAAGGTATGTGATTCTCCATTTTTATAAAGTGTGTGTGGTAACTTTAATTACAAAATTTTGTATGATTGAGAAGCCACAACAACCTCAAAAAAGAAATGTCAAAGACGTACAAAGAAATACATTATCATCATTTAGAAATGTCACATCAGATGATTAAAAATGCTATAAAGATCAACAAGAACTAGTACAAAGGCTACAAGAGATATCGCCGCTACAGAAACATGAAAATCTCCCTCTCAAAGAGTTGTGGGAGAACTTTGGTATTTCTTCATCTCCACTGAAACGCGCAGTAGCAACAAGCAAGAAGATCAAGTTGTTCACCTGCTACGCAAGACAGAGATAACTTTCCTCTTCGTCGCAACACTAAAAAAGATCCAGTTGCTCGCCTGCTAAGCACGAAGTGGGCGATTTTTCTCTTGGTCATAACACAAAAGAATATCTCGTTGCTCGCTCGCTATGCAGGACATGGACAAATTTTCTCTTGGCTGCAACAAGAAAAAAGATCTCGTTGCTCGTTTGTTATGCAAAACAGGGACAACTTTCCTCTCGATCTCAACACAAAAGAAGATCTCATTGCTCGTCTGTTACGTGAGATGGGGATGACTTTCTTCTTATAAAAAATATCGCTAGCAGAAGGTTGCACTCTCCACCCTCCCTCTTTTATCATTCTCTGTCTCCTCACTTGTGATTCTTCCCCTCATATATTGCTTTTTTATAGCCTTAAGAAGATGCCTAGTATTAAAAGCAATTATTAAAAAAATAATAATCTGCATTCATTTTGTCTTTTCGACTTAAGCATAATAGCCTTCCGGCTTTCTCATTTCAAATAAAAAAAAAATTCATATTCCCACCTTTGAGTCTTCCAAATTCTCTCAAGAAAAGGGAACAACTGTTCAAAAAAAATTAAAATCTATATTCATCTTGTCCTTCCAGCTTCTAGCTTTTAGCCTTCTGGTTCCCTCATTTAAAAAAAAACACATTAGAATTTGATATTCATAAATTTCTCCTTTTAAATTTTATATAAGTATAAATTTTTTATATTCACAAAAAGATTTCTACTTTTCGTCTGCCTACCAAAAAAAATAATAATAAACAAAGAGATCATATTATTTAATTTATGCAACATTTTCAAATTCCGAAATTTAATAATTTCATTAACATGAATTATATGCAACCTTTTCAAATTCACACAACCTTTTATATTCTCATGTTTATGTTTTTAATAAAATCTGATAAATTCCCATATTTACATATAATTCATATGTGTGTGTGTGTGAGAGAGAGAATTTGCCAAAAATTTACCTAAGTACCCATAACTCTTATATGTTTATATCACCAAAATTTGTATATTTACTGACCAAAAATCAAAGAAAATTTGTATAATGTGCATTTTCTTGGATCCATCCTCAGCCTCGAGAAGCAGAACATGCTAACTAATGAGCTAAGGATGATTTTTTAACATATGCACGTTAACTTTTATTTTATTCAGAAGTAATATTACATAAATATATAAATTTATGATAAAAATATAAAATGCTCCAAATTTTAATATTTTCAAATGATGAATACGGGGTCTCGTCCGAAAATAGGGGGCGACTGATATGTCATCAACAATTGTTGTTATCTGACATGAATCTCAAGGCATGACAAGGATCTGGAGACAATTTTTTGAGCAAGAAATATTCAAATATTGATAAAAAAGTCATTTGGAGCTCTGATTTCAACAAACTTATAGTCAAATTGATCGGCTCAATGAGACAGACCTAATGATATCAAAATTAGTCCAATATGAGTCTAAAATCAAGCTCAGTTCAAGTCATTAAATCACTCTTGGAAATTTTTCGAACATATTTAGAAGGTAAAACGAATGTTGAATCTAGCAAACCTTAGTCGAATCAAGTGTCTTGACAAGACGAATCGAAAGAGCCCAAGATTGCTCAATTCCGACATCATTAAGGTACTCAAATATCCATCAAACATCGTCTGATCAAAGGAAGCTCTCTGAGTCGTCCAATCAAAACGATTCATATTCCAGCATTAATTGCACTCAGAATATTATAAATAGAGTCTCACCCCTCTTATGAGGGAGATGAGAGTTTGAGGTTTGAGAAAAAACTTGAAGCTTTGAGAATGAGCTGAAGTCCAGCACCACTCATATCACTGTCGATCGCCATTGACCGCTATTGACCACCATCAATCACTTTGACATCACAAATGGTGGTTTTTAAGTAAAATCAAAAGATACTCAGAAGGCACCATAGCCAGGAATAAAACAAGATTAGTGGCCTAAGTTTTTCAGTAAGAATGTTCTTCATTATAAGGAAACATTAGTCATGTTGCCAAACTTCCAGCAATCAAAATTTTGCTTTGTGTTGCAATTCAGCACTTCATTATAAATGGAAAATAAGTCAATTAGATATGTCGAATACCTTCTTATAAGGCACTCTAAATGAAATCATATGCATGAAATAACCACTTGGATATATGCAAAATCAACTGAAGCATCATGCATGTTTACTCAAAAAAATAATTTATGGTATCAAACATACACCTCAACAATGATTTAATATGTTCACTCAATATCTTCTCAGTTATGGCTTTAAACACAGTAAAGTTGAGCCGTCATTGCTATTCTATCTGCAAAATTCAGTTGTTACATACTTATTATTATAAGTAGATGATATTTTGTTAACATAACATGTTATTCATACAACAGCTCATCCAAGATCTTCAAAGCAAGTTTCAATGAAAAACCTTGGAACAGTTTCAACATTTTTGGGAATAAATATTCACCTTACTAAAGATGGCATATTTTTATATCAAAAACACTGCACAGGATATATTAAAAAGAGTAGGTATGAGTTAATGTAAAACTCTTTCTAATCATCTATCCTCTACCACTAAAATCTTGCCAGAACATAAATAACTATGTAATAATCCTAAACTATATAAGCATTTGGATGGCTCTCTTCAATATCTGACTACAATAAGGCAAGATTTATCCTTTGTTGTTAACCAATTGTTGCAATATTAACATATTTTCAACAGCTTGTAAGAGCGTTGCACGCCACCAAGTCTTCTCCAAACATGAGCATGTTATTCAAAAGATGAGGCCTAACCTGGGTATTGGATGGTGGGAGAATGAGTGATTAAAATATATAATCATGTGAAAGTGATCATGTATGGGTTTTGTAGAAATAAAACTAATTATAAGATGTATTGCAAAATCTTTTTCTAATCATAGCTCTAACATCTCAATCATATCTTCAAGAAATTAAAAGATTTCTTTAATGTAATTGACTATGCATGCAGATAAGAGAAAAGAAGTAAAAAAAGAGGAAAATAGAGAAGAAAAGTGGAGAATACAGAAAATGACAATGATTTTTATTCAATCATACAACAACCAATTATACATTGCTCTTTATATTTAGTAATAGCAATTGAGAACAGTAAAGCCAACCGAAATTAGTTACAGCAGATAACAAGAGGAAATCGTTTCTTATGATATTTTCTTAAATTTTGTGTAATAGGATAATTAATATCTCCCCTCAAACTGACAACCAAGATTTGAGATTGTGAGTATGGAATGAATATACTTGAAACAAGCATTAGTGCAGATTTTGTGAATAAATCAATGGACGGATCCATAGTGGTGATATGTTGTACTTTGATTTGCTTGTTGATGAATTGTCTGATATGGTGGCAAGCTACTTCAATATGTTTAGTTTATGCATGGAAATTGGGGTTATTTTCCATAGCTACAAGAGTGTCTGCTGTTATCACAGTATAAATTGGTTGGTTAAAAGTGATAGATATGTAAGTCTTGTAATAAATGTCAAATCCACACTATTTCAGTAGCAGATATAGCGAGTGCGTGATATTCTGCTTCAGTAGAGGAGTGAGCCACAATAGTTTGCTTTTTACAGCCCATGATATGAGCCTTGATCCAAGAAATGTAATATTCACTAGTAGATTTACAATCAATAGAGTCACCAACCTAGTCAGAGTCAACATACACTGTAATTTAAAGATTTCCTATGGATATATGAAACCCAAAATCTTTTTTTTTTTGTTTTGAATATATCATAGAATATGTTTTAATTGTTGAAAATTATGTTGAGTAGGTTGATGCATGGATTGATTGACTTGATTGATTACATAAGAGATGTTCGGCCTCGTATGAGTGAGCTACTGCAGTGATCCTACAATTTTGCAATAAAAAGAAGGATCCTGAAAGAGACTTTGATCAGTTTTGTTGGACCTTCTCTTAGTTATATGATTGTGAATAAGTTTGGAGTTGAGCATTCATGAGTTTATAAGTATTTGCTGAACATATAATGTCTGATTTAAATGTAGTCCATGTTTGATTGGAGTTGTAGAAATGTCTAGAAATTGTGATATAGTACCCAAAATTTTCATCTTAAATTATATATGAAGTTTCTGTAAAATGATGTGGATGAGTTTTTTATCATTTCCTATTAATAAAATTTCATCAACATGGACAAAAATATAAATGTGTGAGGTTTCAGTGATTTAGCAGAAATGATAGAAGTCACTTGTGCCAGAACTAAAATTTTATTGTTGTAAATATCCTATGAGAGTAACAAATCACTATTTTGGTTCCTGATTAAACCATAAATTACTTTCTTTAAATGAAATGCCTAATTTGGATCAATATAATCTTAAAAACCATATGTTTGCTCCATATAAACAGTTTCAGTTATGCGTTAATGCAGTAGAGTATTTGAAACATCTAATTTATATGATGTTCCAATCAAAGGTAAGGTGACAGTGAGAAAAACCCAAATTCTGGACATTTTGGCCACTGGGTTGAAGGTTTCGATATAGTCAATCCCATGATGTTACTTGAATCCTTGCACTACCGGTCTGGCTTTGTTTCTGGCCAACAATCCATATGTTTTTATACTTTATTTTGAATGTCCATTTGTAATTGAGGACATTCTAATTTGATGGTGGTGAAACTAAACCCCAAGTTCCTAAGGTATGTTGAATGGAATGTTGTCCGCAAGCATGAGTTCTGAAAGCATGAAATATGATGTCCTCCTCAACATGGCAATTATAATTGAATTGTTTAGAGATAAAAAAAAAGTATTNCTTGATTGATTACATAAGAGATGTTCGGCCTCGTATGAGTGAGCTACTGCAGTGATCCTACAATTTTGCAATAAAAAGAAGGATCCTGAAAGAGACTTTGATCAGTTTTGTTGGACCTTCTCTTAGTTATATGATTGTGAATAAGTTTGGAGTTGAGCATTCATGAGTTTATAAGTATTTGCTGAACATATAATGTCTGATTTAAATGTAGTCCATGTTTGATTGGAGTTGTAGAAATGTCTAGAAATTGTGATATAGTACCCAAAATTTTCATCTTAAATTATATATGAAGTTTCTGTAAAATGATGTGGATGAGTTTTTTATCATTTCCTATTAATAAAATTTCATCAACATGGACAAAAATATAAATGTGTGAGGTTTCAGTGATTTAGCAGAAATGATAGAAGTCACTTGTGCCAGAACTAAAATTTTATTGTTGTAAATATCCTATGAGAGTAACAAATCACTATTTTGGTTCCTGATTAAACCATAAATTACTTTCTTTAAATGAAATGCCTAATTTGGATCAATATAATCTTAAAAACCATATGTTTGCTCCATATAAACAGTTTCAGTTAGGCGTTAATGCAATAGAGTATTTGAAACATCTAATTTACATGATGTTCCAATTAAAGGTAAGGTGACGGTGAGAAAAACCCAAATACTAGACATTTTGGCCACTGGGTTGAAGGTTTCGATATAGTCAATCCCATGATGTTACTTGAATCCTAGCACTACCGGTCTGGCTTTTTGTCTGGCCAACAATCCATATGTTTTTATACTTTATTTTGAATGTCCATTTGTAATTGAGGACATTCTAATTTGATGGTGGTGAAACTAAACCCCATGTTCCTTGAGAATGAAATGCATGAAACTTCTCTGGCATAGCTTGTTGTCAATGTGCATATTTAATCATGGTAGAGTAGCATGATTGTTTAAGTTGATAATATTGATGCCTGAGATTCATAATCTATTTTAGTTTTAGATTACATGTTTGCTTGCGAGTAATCATCTGATGAGCTTGAGTAGGATCTGAGGGTAATAGATCAGGTTCTCGATTGGTTGTAATAGCTGGGTTTTTAGAAGAGTAAGGTAAGGGTGTGGAAGCCGTTGTTGAAGGAGAATTGATGTTTAAAGTTTTTGTCTTGAAAGTTGGCGGGATGGTGACAGAGTTGATTGAAGGATTTAATGTGTGTTGGTGGGATGGTGACAGAGTTGATTGAAGGATTTAATGTGTGTTAAGTGAGCTGTAGCGAGGGGTTAGGAAAAAGTAAAAGTGAAGGTAAGGATATGGAGTAAGAGGTGTTATGATTCAAGAATTTGGTGATTGTTGAAAAAGAAAGATAGCCTTGTTGAACAAGATATGTCTTGATATGTAAAATTTGTTAGTTTGATTATTATGGTATTTATATCATTTTTAGAAAGGTGTATCCTAGAAACACACAACTTTAGGAAAAATGTAATAATTTATGTTTAGAAAATAGTCTGAGCCAGGGATAACACTGTTAACCAATCACTTTGAGGTGACTATAGTTGGTGATTTGCCATGTAACACTTCATAGGGAAACTTGGAGCAAGTTACTTTGGATGGTTTTCTATTGATCAGGTAGCGAGCTATGAGATGTGTGTCAACCCATAGATGGAAGGGTAAAGAGGCCTTATTAAGAAGGATTTGAGCTTTTTCTATAACATGTATTTGCTTTCTTTCGGCAACCCCATTTTATTATGGGGTATATGGACAAATATATTAATATTGAATGCCCCAAGGAGGTAAGATGAGAATTGGGATATTCACCACATCCATCGGTATGGAGAGTCTTTATGTGCGTGTTAAACTTATTTTCCACTAAATGTTTGAATTCGGTAATTAAATTTCTCAACTGTTTTATTTTTGTTCCGAATAAGATAAACCCATGAACAACGAAAAAATCATCCAGAAAAACTACATAGTATTTATAAAATTGTTTAGAAGGAATGGAGAAAGGCGCCCATACATTTGAATATATTATTTCTAGAGGATAAGAAACATGAGGGTTGGAAGTACTAAAAAGTAGTTTATGATTCTTGGAAAGACTACAAGAATTACAAGTGGTTAATGACCTTTGGTGAAAATTAAAGTAGGATTACATTGAGCTATGATTTCCTGAACTTTGAAAAAGAGGTGTTTAAGTTTTCTGGCATAAATTGGAGACTTGTTGAATGGATATGAGAGCCAAAGAGCTTAATATAGATGCAAAATCCTTATTAAACTTGATCGGATAAAGACCCTACACACAGGGTTCTTCAATTAGAACTCTATTGGTCTACATCCTTGATAGAGTAACTATTAGCAGTAAAAGTAACCAAGCAAGTATTATTAGTGGTAAGTTTATGAAATGAAAGCAAATTGTATTTAAGATTGGGAACATGATGAATATTTGAAAGGATTAGATTAAACATGGGAGTAGGAGCTAAGCCTTGAGCGGTATGAGCAATGGGACGACATTGTTGACCATTTCGTATTGCAATTGAGCTATCTCCTTCGTAGCATTGAGTGTTTGTAAGCTAGTTGGAATTTGTTGCTAGGTGCTCAGTAGCATAACTATCAAAGTACCAATTGGTATTGGTACTCATGTTGATTTAGTGATCAAGGCTATGTGTGGCTGATAAGTTCTATCATGTCAGTGATACCGCTTGATGCATAATGACCTGATATGTTGCGTATCTGATAGTGATGGTAGAGAATTTTAGGGAGTTGTGATTAATTTTTGGTGTTGATACGAGAAACAGAAGAGATCTGAATGCAAGTTGGTTCGATTGTTGCATTTCATTAGAGGTTGATTGAGCTCTTCATTATAGTATTGCATAAAGATCATCTAGAATTAGAGGTTGAAGATTGTTCTAAATAGATGCCATGAATGCATGGTGATTGGAGGGAAGACTATTGAGTTTATAGAGAATTATATCTTCAAAGTCCAGAGACTACTACGTAAAACAAAGATATTTTTATTTATAAAAGTTATATAGATATATATTTACTATGGCGGGCGATAGCTCTGCTAGGGTTTCGAAGGTTTCGAATGGCGATCGTCGTTGATTCTGTCGCTCGAAGCTTCCGCTCCTTTCTCCTTCGTCGGCTCGCACTCGTCATCGTCGGCTAGCGCTCATCTTTGCCGACTCGCTCTCATCTGTGTCTCGACGACGACGCATCCGTGTCTGCTCGATGCTCGCGCTCATCACGTCGTGCTGCGTTTTCGACAGAGGTTCACTGTTTTTCTTGCCTCAGCAAGCTGTAGCTTAATCCAACAGCTCTCCTTGCTCTGATGGCGCCTCCTTCTGGTTCGGTTAAACCGGACAAAGTCTTCTTTGCCCACATGGTGGGTAACCCTCAGGTGGAGTCCGCATTGGGTTTCCCCTCAAGTTATAAGGAATCTCGTGAGGATGCAAATGATTGTCCTTTTATTAAAAAGGGAAATAAGAAATGTGGAAAAACAGCAATCTTTTTCTTTGAATCAGAAATTTTTATCCTGACGGAAAAATTCAAGTTTGATCTTATTGGAAAATTTCAGTGGGGACACCCTCCTATGAATGTTATCAGAAAGAGTGTTGATGATCTTAAGCTAGTAGGCAAGTGGAAAGTATGACTCATGGATAGGAGACATGTGTTAATCCAACTAACAGTGGTTAAAAACTACACTAGAATTTTCTCCAAGAAGTATCTTAATATCGAAGGCAAATCAATAAAGTTACTCAAGTGGTCTCCAAATTTCGACCAAAATCATGAAACTCCCACTATACCAGTATGTTTTAGTTTACCTGGTCTCAAGCTGCATTTTTTTTGCCATCAGGTTCTCTACTCTATAAGGGTCATTCTTGGGGATCCTTTGAAACTAGATCTGCCTACTTTCAACCTAATCAGACCCTCGATGGCCAGAATACTTGTGAAAATGGATATTACTTTACCTGATGTTACTGAAGTCTGATTTGACACAATCCATAATGGTTATTGGCAACAAATCGTCATTGAACACAAACTCACATATTGTACCCACTGTAAGTTGTCTGGTCATATCCTTGCTAAATGTCACCAATTTCATTCTAGTTTGAAATCTAAGGATCAAGTGAATAAGGATGGGTCTAACCCCACTGTTGTGGACATTTTAGTTCCACCTGAGGAGGATACTACCAGACAGGTGTCTGTTGCACCGAGGACCCCCCATGACACTGTTGTTACTGTTACTGCGAGTGATGCGATGCTAGCATCTACAAACTCCATACAAAACAATACTAATGGACTATTATCTATAAATGATAATATTCAGACTGATAATCAGAAGAGCCTCATAGCTTCACATCTTCAAGAAGTATTCGGTGTAGCGGCAACTCATACTTCACATATTGTACAACCTATTGTGGGTATTACTGTTAGTAATCCTTCTGCTTCAGCTCTACCCCATCAGGCGGATTCTTCGGAGGAGGAATGGTGGGTTTACACTTCCAGGAGGAAGAAGAAGAATGGAGATCTACTAGAGCTCAGGAGTCATATGGATGATACTTTGGTTACTACGGGTAATGGTCAACACCTTACCAATCTGTTAGCTGAATCCCTACCGAGAACTAGAGCCAGAGACAATACTAGATTGGGATGACCCGCACTTTTTCAGCGCCACGGTAGTTTTTGGGTTTCTTTTTATTTCTATATGTACCCATATTTTACATTTTTTTTGTAAGTGTTGTACCGTATGGGTTGGGTGTTTAAGTACACTCATACAAACCTATCTGTATCTTTATCTTTAATATATCAGCCCTTGAGCTATATATATTTATATGAAAAAGTCTGAGGGCAAATATATTAATACAAAAAAGATATAGAAATGTTTTATGACATGACCTAAAAGAAATCCCAACTCATACAATACAACACACACAAACTCAGATAAAACAAATATATTAAAAGGCTGAAAACCAAAAAACTACAAAATGACACAAAAATACTAGGGACGTCCCACTTTAGTCCTCCTGCCTCTAGTTCTCGAAAGTGAGCCGGCTAACAAATTGGTAAGGTGTGTATCATTGCCCGTAGTAACCAATGTATCACCCATCAGATTCCTGAGCTCAAGTAGATCTTCATTTTTCTTCTTCCTCCTCGATTTGTAGACTTGTCATTCCTCATCCGATGATTGACTCATTTGATCAGTAGATTACAAAGTTGGTCGGATAGGTATAGGTCGTTGCATGTCTTGATCCCCATGAGCCTGAGTAATATTAACATCTTTCTGGACCTGATGAGACGGTTGTGAAGCAGTAGAAGTATTTTTACCTGTATTATCAATGATAGGTTCTAAGGCAAGCGGGGTCTGAAGAAACTCCCTCTCCCCCACGATAGGAGGTTCCAAAGACGAGGGAGCTACAATTGGGGATTGAATGGTTGTCATATTGTCTGCCTGATCAGGAGGAGATGGAATCACAACCTCTAGCGAAACAGTTTGCTTATTGCTCAACCAGTTCCGGATGAGGTATGGATTGTAACCATTAAAAACAGGCATTTGCAAAATGTTGAAATATAACCAGACTATTCTTATTGTTCTCATTGTAGTATGTTTGGCCACAGTTCTATTATTTTCTATTGCTTGCATCCTCATGTAAGTCTGAATATCGCTAAAGATCAGTCATCTACCATCCCTGCTGAGAATGTGCACCATGATCCTCTTTCCAACACCACAGTTCCTGATACTACAGTTACAGATCCAAACGTATTTATGACACCCACTATTATTGAAGAAGACTCACTTACATGCCAAGACACACGAGAGTGATCATTTTATCCAAAAAAAGATCAGCTGATACAACAAATTGTTGCTTCTAATGTTCAACAACTTACACATGTCCGGCACACTCTAGACCATTCCACTGATCAGGTGAGCCAATCTTCGGATAAGGAATGACATGTCTATTCCATGAGGAAGAAGAAGAATGGATGACGATTTGAGCTCGGGAACTTATTGGAAAATACATTGGTTACTACTGGCATTGACACTTATCTTACCAATTTATTAGCTGACTCTTTCTCTAGAACTCGAGGTAGAGGCAAGTAAAAATTGGTTCACTCTCTAACTAATTGATACTACGTATTTTGGCTTTTTTTTTGTTTTTCCTTTAGGTCTCTTATGTGTTTTTCTGTACTTTCTCTTTTCGGAACCATTTGTGGTTTTCGTGTGGGCGGTGTCATGCTTGGGCCCTCCCACATAATCTATTTGTATCCTTCTTTCTATTTAATATATTAGCCTTTGGGTTTTCTCAATATATATATATATATATAATGCAAAATAAATTGAATGTAGCAAGCGACAAGTTGATTTTGAGCTAAAACAATCCAAAATAACTCAATTTGAGCCAGCTAGTTCCGATTTCAAGTCGAATGGAGCCGGTTTCCAGCTAAAACAAATCCAAATAACTCAATATGAGACAACTTATTTTGATTTTGATTCAGATCGAGCTTAGTTCAATTTTGAGTCGAGCTAGCTTGAAATCGAATATAACGTGCCACGAGTAGATTTTAAGTTGTACCCAATCCATTTGAATTGATTTTAAGCCGACCACAACTCGGTTCGAAATTGGATTGTTAACATCCCTATCTCCAATTCGAACCTCCCAAGTGTACTGCACAAAACACTGCAGCCATATGGACAATACTAGAGCAAGAGGTTATAATCCACTAACAGATCCAGAGGCTTACGGCTAGCAAATGAATTCCACCATCTCACCATGGGTACCAACATAATGGTGCAATGCCTCACCATTGTCAAGACTTTGGAAAATAACATAGCTTCTTCAGGATCCAAACTAAACCATAAGAACATTATCTATACATCCTTAATCAGCATCCACCTCCGTAAACTACTTCAAAACAATAATTAAAACCTAACTGAACTCCATAAACATTGATGATTTCTATTCCCATTTAAGTATTCCATAAAATTTGTGTTCTATTATTTATTTTATTGTTCATCACATTGAATCTAGAATCAGTGTTATCAGACCTAATTTTTAATCCCAATGACAGCAACAATGAAGAATGACATCTATCTTTTAGATCACAAAATTAGATTTTCACTTATTAGATTAAACTTAAAATAGTGTCTAGATTATAATCAATGTGCTCTTGCTTTTTTGGCTCTATCCTAAGTATTTTCCTTAGAAAGGGTTTGTAAAACTCTAAAAATACCTTATTTTATTTCTACAAAATATGACTTACTCTTTTTTCTTTAGTTCAATGTTATCTTAGTCAACACTCTCTTTTTGTAATTTTTTATTTGTCATAGTAATGTCTCATCCTCCGGGCATGATTTTTTTATCTTATGTTTTCTACATTAAATATGTGTTCTTTATTTTGTTTATTTTGTTGTTCATCATTATTCAATAACGTGTTGGAAACTCTTTCTTTCACTGATTCCATGACACATTGGAAGCTCTCTCTTCTCTATGCCTTTTGTAACACTCATGGTCATCATTTGTCTATGCTAAGTCTGTAAAGAGGTTTCAAGACGAAGATTTTTTCTCTCCCTCCTGCTAGTTGTTTAGTGTTATTGAGCTCAACATTTGTTATCTAGTTTTAACATTAAACCAAGAACAATGTTAGAGGTCACACATTGTCCGCTAAGAAAATGGTTGAAACATATACAAATCTTGACCAATCTATATTCAAACCTAACTCAAATCTTGTTTGTACATTCAAACAATATAGAAAAAAGATTAGAAAGATAGTTTGAATAAAGTTTGAACAAGCTCCAAAAAAAATTTAACAAACTTTGAACAATGCTTGAGAAAAGTTAAACAATATTTAAAGAAAGTTTGAAAATTATTTGATCAAGATTCAAATAAGATTTCATTGTAATTTAACATGTTTTGAACAAAACTGGTATATGTTTTGAATAATGTTAGAATATGGTTCAAATATTTATTATGTAGACATGCTTTAACAATGTTTGATACCGATTTTAATAAATTTCAAATAAGGTTTGATTATGATTTAAATATAATTTAAATATGATTTAGCAAAGTTTAATGATAGGTGGTAAGGTTCAATCAAGGTTAGAGTGAAGTTTAAAAAGATTTCTAACAATATTAGATCATTATTCGAATATAATTCAAATTGGATTCAATTTGTATTATTTTGCTCCTACTATCCTTTCAGAATTAACTTTTTTGAATTTTATTATTATGTATGCAAATGTGCATTATAATCATACCTATTAAACAACAACAATAACAAAGCCTTAATCCCACTATGTGAGGTCGACTACATGAATCATTTTTCTCCATTGCGTCATATTTTCATTTAGTTCTTATAAATTAATATCATTTTTTATACAATAAGCCCAAGTCTTTCTAGGTCTACCTTTGCCTTTCTTTACATAAGTAGAATCTAAAGTATCTACTCTCCTAATTGAATCATCAGATGGTTGACGCTTAATGTGACCAAACCATCTAAGACGACTTTCTCTAATATCACAGATATATTCATTTCGCATTTTGTCTCTAAGTGTAAAGTCACTCATCCACCTAATCAGTCTCATCTCGACAACACTTAACTTAGTATTATGCTTCTCTTTTAAAGGCCAACATTCAACGCCATAGAGCATTGCAGGTCTCACGACGGTCTTATAAAATTTTCCTTTCAGTCTAAGCAGTACATTTCTATCACACAGAAGGCCCGAAGCATTCCTCCACTTGAACCAACCAACTTGAATTCTACTATTAACATCCCCATCTATATCACCATCGCTTTGAACAACAGACCCGAGATATCTAAATCATTCACACCTTTTAATAATTTGATCACCCAAAGTTACACTTCTGTCACTAGAGCTACTACTACTAAAATTACATTACATGTATTCAATTTCAGTTCTACACAACTGAAGGCCTTCAAACTCCAATGTAGACCTCCATAATTCAAGTTTTTGCTGTGCTTTTTCTCTCGTCTCATCCACGAGAAGGATATCATCAGCAAAAAGCATACAGCAAGGTACATCCTCCTGTAAAGGTCCAGTAAGATCATCCATAACTAAAGTAAAAAGATATGGGCTTAAAGTCGATCCCTGATGTAATCCAATAGAAATAGGCAAATATTTGGTCAATCTTCCTTCAGTTCGAACACAACTAACAGCTCTAGTATGCATAGCTTTTTGCTGAAAGACTCTTTTTTAAGTAAACATACCTACTAAGATATATTAAAATAATCAGGTCATATATGGAGCTAGAGGTGTAAAAGAAAAAAATTATGACTTAAATTAAGCCTAACAATATCATTTTCAATGTTGAAAGTTATTTCTTCAACTATCTTGAACCATAAATCTTTCGAGCCATAATTCATCAACTTCCTTAAAAATATCTAGAGATAATAAGAGTGAGAGATATGGTACCATGCTCAAGATTGTATATAAGATTATAAGATTTGATTTAGCTAAATTTGATATATCACTAAGCTAGGATTTCGAGACCACCAACTTGAGGAGGAATTTAATTAGACAAATAAAAAGAGTAGACTATTAGATGTCAACTTAGGTCGAGATATTAACTTCAAGAATTTTGTCCTAGAGAGATCATTCCTAAGGTATGTTGAATGGAATTTTGTCCGCAAGCATGAGTTCTGAAAGCATGAAATATGATGTCCTCCTCAACATGGCAATTATAATTGAATTGTTTAGAGATAAAAAAAAAGTATTTATTAGATACATATGGGACATGAGGTCATATGAAACAACATTGAGTGAACTAATGAAAGATATGCTTGCATGGTACTTCATGAGGACATTAATATGAAGATGAATGCTTAACACAGACACCGTAATTAGATATGCAATAGTATTATGGTACCAGAGATATTATGACAATTCATGGTTAAGGAGGAAATCAACTTAGTTTTTTAGATAGAGAATACTAAGAATGTTGAACTAGAAAAGAAAAAAAAAGATGTGTACTGGCAAGGATTTCATAATATTATTCTTGGATTGAAATGTAAATGTGGACTATTATTTTTTTATATTTGATGGATCATTTTTATAAATTAAATTAGTGTAGATATTTGTTCATCCTAAGTTCATATTACTACAAAGTTTATCATAGTTTGAGTTATAAAAATTGAGCACTATTATTTTAAGCAAAAGGCAAAAGTGACGATTGAAGCATAATCAACTACAACTTAGAGCATGTTCTTTGGCAAACAATTAAAGATTTTTTTTTATTATGCAATTATTATTTCCTTAAAATTTTATTTACTTTAAAATTTTATTTACTTTTTGAACACTTCTTAATTTATACCATTTGTGTATTGGATTTTTTGTTTCAGCTATGGAATTGCACTCTATGTAATATATATTTTGTGTTATATCTATTGATTTGAACAAATATTATGTTATTATTATTGTGCTATATCATTCATATTCTCCTAATATAACTTGTATGATTGCACTAATTTTGTTTTATCAATCTAGTAGCATGCTCTATAAGGCTATGGATGCACTCTATTTTATCTAAAAAGGAAAACTTTGTTTAAACCAAATAAAAATCTTATTTAAACCATATTTGTATAATGTTTGAACTTCACTCAAATCATATTGATGCATACTCAAGTTTTATTTGAGTCGTGTTTCAAAATGGTTCCAACCCTTATTCTAATCATGTTTGAATAGGATTTGAGCATGTTTTTAACATGGATCAAACCTTGCTTAACTATGCTTTTAATCCTTATTAATCAAAATTTGAACATGTTTTGATCCTTACTAAAATATGGTTTGAATATTTTTGAATCTATGTCATTTTAGGCAAAATTTTAAAAAAGTTGGACGTGGTCAAAAATGGGGTATTTTAGTTTGAAATTAACATACAAGGATCTTTTCTTAAGAAAAAAACTAACTAGTATATTTTTAAATTACTCACACATCATGAAAGGGCCTCGTGAAAGGTTTGAAAGGTGCAATATAATTCTTCAATCTTGCCATTTAAAAGCTAAGGCAACACCACCCAATTAAAAGGCAATTGCTGTAATTAGTTCAGTGTTAAGTTATCGCTTCATATATTAAGTTTCATTAATATATCTCATATAGATACATGTGAACATAATGAACATTCAATATAATGAAAGTATTACTATTTCAGATTAGATCTATGCTACATCTCATATTACCAAGGAGCATCAAATATAAAAAATAATCATAATATGAGCTAATGCTATGAAAATTTTGTCCATTGTTTGTGTATTGTGCTTAATATTTATTTAATATTGATACTATACTGATAGTTAAATACCAAGAAAAAATACTTTTTCTTATTTTAAAACCAACTGAAAAATGTATCATACATAGAGAAAAAATGAAAATGTTGATGATATAAGTAAAATGAAAGAATTAAATCAAATCAAGATAGTTTATTTCCAATGAAAATTTTAATGACTATTCTTTCTTTTTGTAGTATGGAGAAGATTCTTGAACGTTATGAACACTACTCATATACTGAAAGATCACTATATTCCAATGAAGACAACCCCCAGGTATATATGAAAGATTTTGTTTCGGACAATTTATATATTTACCATCCTTCTCATTTTTGTCATTTTTATTAAATAATGTTTACTGATATATTGTTGGCTTCTGCATACACTCTGACTCCAATAAAAACTTGCCTTGTTGCTTGAAAATAAAGTGAGAGACAGAGAGAGAGAGAGAGAATTCTTTTCCTTGTGAACTAAATGTTCTGAAATATTATGTTCAATTCAATATTAGAGGTGGATTTCATAATACAAATTTAGGTACATGCTATCTGAAATAACATTATCCATTCGAACATTTCCTTTCACGAATGCGGATAGAAAAAGCATGAAACAAATTATGTATTTTTGTATAAAATAAATGGTAATTATCTTTATTTTCATGATGCCAAGTGAGAAGCTTAATTATAAACAAAAATTGCAACGTCCAGGTGATATTGATCATTTTTTTTTATTTACAAGACATTTCTTATTTTCCTACAAGAAAATACTGTTTATAGTGCCAAAAACTATTTAGTTTCTTATTGTACTGCATAATATAAGGAAATGTCTTATAATCAAATCAGAAAGTGTGGTATTATGTAAATATTGTCTCTTAACAAATATATCAAAATGACCCAACTGAAATTTTTTTATATGAATAGGACTACTTATTCACAAAACAATTATGAAGTGGATGCTGAGTTCAAATCTATCTTTGGGTAACACCACAACCTAATTGATATGAATGGCTATAAAATAAGAGATAACTGGGAATAGGAAAAGAATCAAAAGTGAGAAGTTTTAGGCTGTTACTATATTGCTAGAAAGTACAAATTTTGAGCAAATAATTTATTATGCCTGACTCACCCTCGAATCTCTATTTATGGGTTGTGTTAGAAGCACAACCCTTACGAAAAAATTTATAGTTAAATAATGCAAGTGAAACTACATTGCAAGGCTTATTGAGTATTTGCTATGAAGTAAGCTTAGCCAACTTATAGCTATTTGATTATGCGTGTTAAAAAAATAAAAAAATTTAAAAGTAGAGTTCATGTGAAGTATCTTGTCAGCTTCACCTAAGGTTGTAGAGTTTTAGCAAGGAGCATCGTAGGTTGGGCAAGTAGCCTCGGCGAGTAGGTCAACTTTGCTTATTTGACCCTTAGCCAAGTATTTAATTGGCCAACTATTGCCAACTTAAAATTTGCAACAAATATGTAACATTTACCAAGATCTCCATTAGTTGAGCTAAATAGTTCTAGGCCATGTCCATTTCATGATTAGCTATAGAAATATTGGTGACATTTTCTTTTTTGGAAAGTAAGGAAGAAAATTCATTTTGTTCTCAAAGAATTCTTTTCTTTTTTAAACATATGAATTTATTAATTTTAGTTTTCAATTTAAAAAATGAATATTTACATGACTATGTGCCCTATATTTCATTGTCCATTCACTTAATTTATAATGACTTGGGAGTCTGAAAAAGCGATCAAATTTTTTAACCCAGCACCGAGTGCAAAATGATATCTTTTGTAGAATGTTTTGTACTCAACTTGATTATTGGTAATTTAGAAATAAACCTTTTTTATATAAGTAAGCACAATACTACTAAACTCATCACTAATATTTTGACTTTGATACTCGAAAATTGAGATGGGCTATTAGTTTATAGAGTTCAAAATAAGTTCCCTTTCCTAATTATTTATCGTTAAAAATCAGAAAAAATTATTTAGGTAAAAATTTAACTATTTCTTTTTTTTATGTTCTTGAAATGTAAAAAAATATAAATTCTATTAATTTTATTAGCTATTTTATTAATCTTTATGATTGCTCAAATTTTTGAAAAACTATTTTAAATGGATAATTGGCAAAGAACTAAATTGAGTGGGCATTGAAATGTTATTGAACTGATGGAGCATAAATCATTAAAACATAGGCCAATTTCTTCAACATATGATACCTTTACTAGGCTCCTCAATAATTTTTTTTAGTATAATATACTTTTCATTGCTTCTTTCAATCTCACTTTAATAAAACTAAACATACAACTCCTACCACTTCATTGAAATTTATTAAAATAACATGTAAATTTTTTAGTAGGTCATATAATATATTATGCGTATCTTTTTATTTCTAAAATAATTTTCAATGGTTTTTCTTATCTGCTTCATTATTTTATAATTTTAGCCTACATTAATTCTTGATGATAGTGAATTTTCCTAGAATTCTTTGGAAATTTGATTGAATGAATGCCTAACACCAACAATGAAGGCATTATTAAACTATCTTTTGAAATTACCAAAAACTTTGGCAGAGATTTTGCATAAGAGTTGTGAATGAAGTATTCAAAATTCTAGTACTGCACCTTGTCCGCTCTAAGATTCTTGTTTTTGGTTATTTTGTCATTTTTTTTAAATTCTTGTCAATGATGAAATTTCTATCCTATATTTTGTAAAGAAATTGAAAGCTCTAAAGTATAACATCCCTAATGGTGGCATATTGTAACTATACATATAAAAAGTGTCCAAAACTTTGGCAAGGATTTTGTTTAATAAAAGCATTTGAATATGCTATTAGTACTTTCTTTTCACATAGCTTTAGGATGGTCTGGATAGTTTAGTTGGTGCATGTAGTACTAACGTTGGTACTGACCTCCATATATGTGCTAAAAATTTGATACGAGTGACACCTCAGACCTATCTTGAGAAATTAACTAGTTTAATAATGTTGAAGTGATAAATTTATGCTTAAAAGTGTGTGAAAAGTGGAGATATGTGTTACTATTTCTATTTGAGCCTAAGGATCCCATATGAACCTATGACCTACAACCTGAAGATGATGAAGATATGAAAGAGGGATCAAGCATGCTTTTGATGCAATTCATGAAAGTATTTCGATAGAGATTCGATTGTTTTTTCTTCTTTATTACCTCTACCCTCTTACAACAAGGAGAAATATAAAGAAGTGAGGAAACATATCACATTTAGCATTGTGATACTAGAAAGAGGGGCAGAGGGCATTTTCATTCTCCACACAAAGGAAAAGAACTCAAGAGACAAGAGAGGCCTCCATTTCATCTTGTCGGGAACCAGGTTCTAGTTAGTAAGTCTCCTTAGTTCCTATTAAGGAAAAGGTAAAGTGTGACCTACCCTTAGTGGGCTAGAAGTTCTTCTTGTATTCTTTTATTTAATTTTTCTTTTTGATCCCCTTAATTTTTAATTCATTGCTTTATGCCTTTTTTTTTTCCAAAAACAAAACCAACCACTTGTTGAGAATTAAACTTGTTCTAAAGCCAAATAATTTGATTCTATTAAGAAAGCTAAATTTATATGGAATGTAAGACCTGAAAAATGTTTGGAAGTTGAGATAAGTGAAACAAATGTGTAAGGTGAAAAAGAAATAATTAAAATTTATTGGCGGGTGATAAATTTATTATGCGGATGGATTCTTAATATATATATAAATCCTTCCTTACCTCTAATCCAACAAGTGGGAAACAAAGCTTCTTAGGGAGGAAAAAAAAAAGAAGCAAAGAAAGTTTGTTTTGTGTTTGAGAGTTAAATTCTGTGTAGTATTGTGGGTTTGAGTTTATAAGAAATTAAATTTATTTGACGAATTTCCAACTACTCATTTACCTAAAACAATACCATTTATGGTGTAGGTGCCAGTTAGCCTAGTTGGTAAAGGACTTAGAAGATGCTCCCAAGATTCTGAGATTAGATCTCGTCTATAACCATTTTGTGCAGCACTCAACTTTCCAAAGAAAACAAATTATGCCTCTAAAGTAAATAGGTAAGTCCTTGTCCTTTTACGATGCAGGTCATGTGAAGTTATTTACCTAGAAAATATTATGGCAGAAGTTGCAATCACTGATAATTAGACAACTAAAATGGCTACAAACATGCTGATTATCAGATAATTACCTTAGCGGTGAACTTGGCGTTAAATGTGAATGTTAAGAATATTGATTTCAAATTTTAATTCTTATATGTACAATCATACTGGAACACCCGGGTGTAAATTCCTAGATGTTTCTTTATAGCATAGTTGCTGCAGTTTCTTTGCAACTTTCTATTATTGCAGTTTCTACCCAGTTATGCTGCAAGCGGCAGAAGTGAGTAAAAGTAATTAGCAATTGAATTACTTCAAAGTAACATGCATGGTTTACAGGGCCTATTGTTAACTACGTGCTGACATTTTAAAAGTTTTCAGCGTCCACTAACTTTGAGTTCATGGAATATAGGCAGATTGGCGCCTTGAATATAACAAAATGAAGGCAAAGGTTGAAAGCTTACAAAAGAGCCAACGGTAAACACTTATATTTGATGTTCTTAACATCACCATTCACGAAATTTTGTGCCTTGAACATTTCCTCAATTTTTAAGGCACCTTATGGGGGAGCAACTCAACTACTTGAGCATTAAAGAGCTCCAACATCTTGAGCAGCAGCTTGAAAGTTCTTTGAAGCATATAAGATCAAGAAAGGTACAAACTAGTATCACTTTCTAAGAATCATTCTCAATTGGTGTTATTTGGAGAATGGAGTAATGAGCGCTGATTTTTTTAAGATGAAATGTAGTGATGAAATTTTGTAATTTTTAATTACAAGTTTGCTGTTGGAAAGTCATACAGAGTAACCTTATGGTCCAAAATATTATATAGATATTCATGAAGTTATGTTGGCATTTCATGAGCACAGTTGCTTTTCTTTCTCCTCATTTATTTTGTTATACAACAAGCTTGAATTCAAGCTTTTCTTTTGCAGACACAGCTCATGGTAGATTCAATTTCTGAGCTACAAAAAAAGGTAATTATGACATTACAAATGACGTGATTGTTTTTCAATGTTTTCCCATTTAACTATCAGAAAAAGATGACTATTTTCTTTAGCATATATCGCTCACTTGTGCTAATTAAAGATGCAAATGTGCTAACGTGAATGAGCTAGGGACAAGTTAGCCTAGTTCTCAAGTTGTTTAGCTTAATTCAATTGAGCTCAAATTTGTGAACTAGTGGATTTCTTTATAAGGTTATGCTATTTTATTATCATGCTTAACATGTAAAACATGTGAAGTTGATGACCATGAAATACATATATTACTTTTAGATTCAGGGCTTCAGTTACATGTAAATTGGCTTGAGAATTTATATTGCATATTGTATGCATCATAATATGAGGTGGGTTGTAATACATAACGGGTCTCCCAAGCAAATGCCACTTCTAAAGTGTCTAAACTAGCACCATGCCTTATTCTTGTTCTAATCTCACAAGTAAGGAAGAAGAGGAAAAAGGTTCATATTCATCTAGACTCAACCTATGGCCCTTTAAGTCTTTAGATGAAAAAGATATTCTTGAGTGCATCAACGAGGTCTTTTTTTTTAATTCAAAATTTTGGATTTCGGTGTTTTAAGTCCTCACCATCTAGCAAACTTCAACTTTGTTAAAATCTGATTGTAATTAAATAACATGTATCGTAATAAGTGTCTATTTTCACCTAAAATTTTTACAGTGTTTATGACCTGCACCAGTTTTTGGAGAAGCAATAAATACCAACTTACACATGTTATGTCTAGAAGGTTTTGTATGTGGCGGAGACATTGAAGCTCATTTTTGGACCTCATTGTCAAGCCTAAATTATTTGGCACAAGTGTTGTGTCAATCTCAATTATATTGGATTATTGAACGTCCAATAAGCTCATCATTGATCCATCAAGGTCATAGAGAATTGGGACACTGTTACAAGATCATGTATATTTGAAATTGTTTTGTGGTCATTTTGCTTCATTTGACTTGAAATAAGCTTGTGATCAAAATTTGAGGCAAGGTAACATTTTTCGGGCACTACTACTACATTCCTACGGTCATGTATAGTTTCATATTTAGCTTAAGGAATATTGAGCTGTTGGACATCTTATGAGCTAGTGGTCAACCTTCAAAGATAGAAGAAAGATGAAGAAGAAGTGAAAGCAATGAAGTATTTCATTCCACAAATTCATTATAAGTAAATTGGGTTTAACTTTTTCATAGTATCCATATCCTCTCCTCTGCAATGTTCCTCTTACCTTTCTCATTTATCAATTAAAAGGGTTGAATAAAGTTGAAGTTAAAGGGCAAGGAGTTTGTAGATACTTTGAAAGTTTACTAATTTCATCCAAAATAACAAAAACTATGAATATTTGGGTAATTTTTGTTGGTACCAAGGTCAAAGTGCCCCTAAAATTTTCTGCTTTTCAACCGTTTTTTGCCAATATTATAAGTTTATTTGATAGGCATCACAACTATGTATTTGACTTCAATAATGGCTTCCCAATACATAATATTCTTAGTGTGGTGGGGAATATTAGCCTAAGTGCTTTAAGTTCTACATTTGTGTGGTAAAAGGCCCACACATACCTCAAATAAACACCTTTTTTAATGTTATGGATTCGCTTAGTTTTCTCCTTAAAACCAACGCATGAGTTTATAATTAAAGCAATACCAAAAATATTTGAAAATTCTAAACTTGGGTAATTCATCATAACACCCTATATATATATACTATAATAGTGTTGACTGGAGTATAGTATTGCAACAATATACAGATTCATAGGCCATGATCAATACAATAAAATAAAAAATACAATATCTAACTTAAATAAACTTATATCACATTATCATCTCTATTAATATTAAGCTAAATGAACTAGGTTAACTTAATAGAGTTGTGAGTGAGATGGAGTATGTCACACCCTAACAAAATCATCTGCCTTAAGGGTCAACTGCAGTTCGACAAAGGTAAATGATTCGGTCTGACTAAATTTTCACCAACGCTCATCATGACTTGAATGATTAGGGCTCAGTGCGTGATGAACTAGTCTAAACAAATCACTGCAAACGTACATATACATTTTATTTCATAATTCATTTACATTCGCATATATTTTGATTAAGAGAAAAATGACACTAATATATATATATATTATGAAAGCCCAAAAAGGCTAATATATTAAATAGAAAGAAAGATACAGAAACAATGCATAGGAGGGCTCAAGCATGGCACCCTGCCCACACAAAAATCACAAATGGTTACAAAACTAGAAAAACAGAAAAATACATTAGGTACTTAAATAAAAGCCTAACAGTGTTGAAATACATAGAATCAGGTGGCTAAAGAGAGACTCAATCTGGTTTTATCTTTGCCTCTAGTTCTACGGAAGGAGCAAGCTAATAAGCTGGTAAAATGAACGTCATTTCCAGTAGTAACCAATGTATCATCCAATATGTTCCCGAGCTGGAGAAAGCCTCCATTCTTCTTCTTCCTCCTGAAATAGACTTGTCATTCCTCATCTGAAGAATTGGTTTGATGGGGTGGTAGAGCTGAAGCAGAGGAATGTCAACCGTAGTACCCACAATAGGTTCTAGTATATGTGAAGTATGAGTTGTCTCTACAACGGATACTTCCTAAAGAAGTGGAGCTACGAGGCTCTCCTGATTATTAGTCTGAACACGATCATTTGTAGGTAATAGTCCATCAGTATTGTTTTCTATGGGGTTTGGAGGTGTCATCATCACATCACTCGCAGTAACAGTAACAACAGTGTCATGGGGGTCCTCAAGAGCAACAAACACCTCCTGTCTAGTAGTATCCCCCCCAGGTGGAACTAAAATGTCCAGAGTAGTGGGGTTAGACCCATCCTTATTCACTTGAACATTAGATTTCAAAATTGGATAAAATTTGTGACATTTATCAAGGACATGACCAAATATCTTACAGTGGGTACAATATGGGGGTTTGTGCTCCATGACGATTTGTTGTCAATAACCATTATGGATTGTGCCCAGCCAAACTTCAGTAACATCAGGTAAAGTAACATCCCTTTTCACAAGTATTCTGGCCACCGAGGGTCTGGTTAGATTGAAAGTAAGCAAATCTAAATTCAAAGGATCCCCAAGGATGACCCCAATAGCGTAGAGAACCTGATGGTGAAAAAAATGCAATTTGAGACCAGGTAAACTAAATCATACCGGTACAGTGGGAGTTTCATGATTGGGGTCGAAATCAGGAAACCACTTGAGTAACTTCATTGACTTGTCCGCGATATTAAGATATTTCTTGGAGAAAATTCTGGTGTAGTCTTCAGACACTGTTAGTTGGATCAACACATGTCTCTCATCCATGAGTCTTATTTTTCACTTGCCTACTAACTTAAGATCATCAACACTCTTTCTGATAATATTCATCCATAGGAGGGTGTCCCTACTGAAATTTTCCAATAAGATCAAACTTGAATTTTTCTGTCGGGATAGAAATTTCTGATTCAAAGAAAAAGATTGTTGCTTTTCTATATTTCCTACTTCCCTTCTTAACAAAAGGGCAATCATATGTACCCTCACGACATTCCTTATAGCTTGAGAGGAATACAACCGCGGACTCCATCTGAGGGTTACCCATCACGTGGCAAAGGAGACTTTGTCCGGCTCAACCAAAGAAGAAGGAAGCACCATCAAAGCAGAGCAAGGAGAGTGTTGTCGGCTTTAGGCTACATCGAGGTTGCTGACAGTCAGAAAAGTGTCGGCAAAGAGAGGAGCTGTCGGGCACAATCGCAGCAGAAAAAGAAGTAAGCAACATCAAACAGAAAAACCTAACTTTCGTGTGCAGACAGAAGCTGGTAGCGTAGCGTCGAAACAAAGACGCAGACACACCACGCGACGCAGGCGCGAGAGAAGAATTGAGACGAAATCTCGAGACAGTGACGCCGACGCAGACGCCAGACGACGGAGCGAGAGTCGATGATGCGAGGTCCTCTCCTTCGAGAGCGGTAGAATCAATTGTGACTGAAATCTCCATCAGAAGCCCTAGCAAAGTTCTCGTCCGACGACGCCATTTTGTATATATATATATATATATTGGTGAAATGATTTTTTCAAAGTATCAAAATATATGAGAATGTAAATGAATTATGAAATAAAATGTATATGTATGTTTGTGGTGATTTGGTTAGACTAGTTGATCACCGACTGAGAGTTTTGCCCAATGGTGATTCCCGGCGGTGAATCTATCGGCTTCTCCCATTCTCTTCGTCGTCTTCCACTCTCTTCATCGTCTCCCACGACGACGTATGCGCAACTCGCAGTCTCTTCAGTCGCAGGCGAACTCGACCGCTCTCTGTCTTCTCCCGTAGTCGAATATGATCGCTCCAGCCGACGTCGTCTGATCCCATAGACGACGGTGTTATTTCTCGCAGTCGTCCCCCGTAGTCGACGACACTCCTTCGCAGTCGTCTCCTCACTCGCTCCAAACGACGCGCCCGACAAACAGCCGAAGTCTGCTCGCTTTCCTTGCGGCTCGCCAAGCCGCTCTTTTCTAACCGTGGTCATCTTGTGGGGGAGATGGCATCGACGCTTTGCTCCTATGCAACTACCCTTGCCGGTGACTTTCCTATTTCTGCTCGTGCCCCTATTTCAGGTTCAGAGCCTGGTTTTGATATTGGTAAGTCCTACAATGTTCCACAATCTTTCCACAAGGCCCTTGAAGATGGCGGGGATCACACTTTCATTAAAAAACTTGACAAAAAAAATAGGAAGTATGTTCTTATTCTCACTGAGGTTGAAACCAGCACTCTCGCGTCATTTTAGCATTTTGATCTAGTGGCGAAATTCTTTTATGGTCACCCAAAGTTGGAGATCATTCAGAACTAGTTGATGCTATGAAGCTATTGGGCAGTTGGAACATTAGTTTACTTGACAGTAGACATATGCTTATTCACTTAACTCACGATGTTGACTACACTGGCCTTTTTTTCTCGAAAATTTATCAAGATCGACAATCACTTTATGAAAATTTTAAAGTGGGCTATTAACTTTGATCCAAATGCGGAGTCCCATATCATTCCTGTTTGGATAAAGTTTTTAGGGTTAAAATTATATTTGTTCAACAAGAAAATTCTCAACTCTTTAGCAACTATTTATGGTAAACATCTCAATGTTGATAGTTCTACGCTTGCTGTTACCAGACCCTCTGTGGCTTGTGTGTTATTTGAGATTGTTATCACTCAACCAGCTCCAGATTATATATGGATTAGCACCACTCACAACGAGTATCGGCAAAAGATTGAAATAGAATCACACCCTCTTTATTGCTCTCATTGTAGTATGTTTGACCACAGTTCTACTATTTGTTATCGCTTGCATCCTCATTTAAGGTTGAATATCGCCGAAGATCAGTCATTTACCATCCTTGCTGAGAAGGTGTAGTCCGATCCTCTTTCTAACAACGCAGTTCCAGATGAAGAACACCGTGCTACAGGTACAGATCCAAATGTGCTGATATCACTCAGTATTATTGAAGAAGACTGACTTACATGTCAAGACACACGAGAGTGCTATTTCGATCTGATAAAAGATTAACTTGTACAACAAGTAGCTGTTTCTAATGTTCAACAACCTACACATATCTGACACACTTTAGACCTTTCCACTGATCAGGTGAGTCATACTAGAAACAACACTCATCTTACTAATTTATTAGTCGACTCCTTCCCTAAAACTAGAGGCGGAGGCAAGGCAAAATTGGGCCACTCTCCAGCTACCTGATACTCCATATTTTGGCACATTTTGGTTTTTCTTTAGGTCTCTTATGTATTTTGTTGTATTTTCTCTTTTTGGAACCATTTGATATGGTGATTATCGTGTGGGCAGGGTGTCATGTTTGAGACCTCCCACACAATCTATTTGTACCCTACTTTTTATTTAATATATTAAACTTTGGGCTTTCTCAAAAAAAAATATATATATATATATATATATATATATATATATATATATATATATATATATATATATATTGAATTGCTAAATCAAAGATAAAAGGTATGTACCTAAAATTTTGTACAACCTCCAAAAATATATAATGCAAAAGTTGCATACATCATACATGGCTACTCACGCTGGTGATTATTATCCATTCTTAAAATTTAAAAACATATATAGAGTGAGCTACAACAAACTCAGCAAAATAATCAATGATAAATAAATAATTTTGTTAACAAAAAAAAACATGTATGCTCATATGTAGCTCATGTGCATATGGACAACAGATGTCATACTCATAAAATATGAAAAATAAAAGGCATGTAATGCAAAGAGTCATGAAATTTGTATATATCATGTATTTCATCCATTCATGTGTAATCATAAACATAATAATAAGATTCATCAATCTAATCATAGGACTACCACTTATAATTGTATTGGTTTTAACTATTTTCGTGTCAAGTCATGTTATTGGATTTTCACCCAGCCGAATGCTACATTAATTATTGATAAACATTGGGCGCCTCCCAGCATTGCAATCATCAATAGCCCTCCTGTATTAATGGTTCCCAACTTTTTATTCCCATCTAATACCAACTGTTCTCACAGTTTTGTATCTATATGAATATCAGGAGTAAGAAATTACATCATTCTCTATCATTCGTACTTATAAGCATTCATGTAATAACATACATATCACAATACTTGTGATATTCATGTAATCACAATTCCTGTATTAAAAGAAAGAAATACATAATCATATGCATAACTAGCATGATAAGTATACCTCCGAGTAAATATTTTATAATATGTTAATCACATCAATATCATAAGAAAATAAAACAATATTGAGACTTAGTACCAACAAGCATTCACATAATAATGTGCTGGTATCATTCAATATACAGAAATTCTAAATACATTCACATACTAACGAAAGCATGTCAAATTCTAAATAAATGTATTATTCTTAATTTAGCACAGAATTATTTCACTTGAATCGACAAAGCAAGCCAACGAGGAGTTTCCTAAAGCTCTTCTTGAGCTCTTCGCCTAGCATAAACAACCTGGCCTTTGTAAACCTCTTAGGATATTCAAGAAATCATTAACTTATAGCGTGATTTAACTCTAAATATAATTTTCTTACCTCAAATGAGCTTTCCCGCATAGCTATCACTTTTCCAATTCCCTCGTAATCCCTCCTTCCTCCTTTTCGGATTCTTCTCCCTCTCATTCGCTGACTTACTTGCAAAAAGCCCTACTGAGAGGAGAAAACACAATTTGCAAATTCCAACACTAATTCGCCTTCACTATAGTGATTGGGAATGAAAAATTGCTTCAATTCATGGCAAATGACAAAAAGGGATCGTAGGGAAGGAAAGGAATGTACCAATTAGCATGAAAGTGAAGTTCCTTCTTATTCATTTCATCTTAGAGCCCACAATCGAGAGCTGCGGCTCTTTCCTTTTTGCGCAGATCATGCCTGCTATAATGCATGATGGTCGGAACCTCCACACCACAAAAAGTGAAGTGAGGGAGGAGAGGAATGTGATTTTTAATTCACTTCCAATTAAACCCTAACCATTCAATTTTCAATCAGCAGCCTGTGCAGAAGGTCGGCTAGGAACAGCAAATAGTAATAGGGGACTAATTAAGGGATTAATCCATGCTTACTAAGTTTATAACTTCAAACTTCTATAACTTTTCATGTGATTTTAATTCACACATGGTGTGATATAACAATTTGATCGATTCGACATGAAGAAGTTTATGAGTTTAACTCAGTCGAATTCAAAATAATGCAAAATTTGAGATATATTTCATAATTTCCAAAATATTCATCTAACATTGACAAAAAACTAGCAAAATTGAAAAAATTGTGTATTACATCTTTCCCCTCGTAAAAATTTTGCCCTCAAAATTTCTGAGTTTGCTTAAATAGAAAGGAATATTTTTATCATGTTTCTTATATTTCTCTCTTGTAGTTTCTTTCTCTAACCTATACTTTCATTTTTTCTTAACGTCAGAAATGAATTTGTTCCTCAACTTATTAACAAATGTTGCTAATTTTTTGTCAGACTCTTCAATATATGTTAAATTACTTTGCATTTCTAAATCTCTAAGTGAGAACCATCCTAATTTTNTTTCTCTCTTGTAGTTTCTTTCTCTAACCTATACTTTCATTTTTTCTTAACGTCAGAATTCATTTTTCTTAACGTCATAAATGAATTTGTTCCTCAACTTATTAACAAATGTTGCTAATTTTTTGTCAGACTCTTCAATATATGTTAAATTATTTTGCATTTCTAAATCTCTAAGTGAGAACCATCCTAATTTTAACTAGAATCATACCACTGACGGTGGAAACCAAAAATGGGAAAGTAATCATGCAAATCCTAATGGAAGTTGAAATAATCAGGGGAACACAAACTATAGACCTTTATATCCACCAGACTCTAACAATGATCAACAATTTGAGAATAAGAAGATGTCTATGAAAGAAGTGGTATTAACAAATGTTACTAATTTTTTGTCAGACTCTTCAATATATGTTAAATTGTTTTGCATTTCTAAATCTCTAAGTGAAACCATCTATTCTATATTTAAAATTATTTTGCTTAACATTGAAATGTAAAATGCATCATCTAGGCTTGACAAATCCTCAGGTAAATCAAGCCTGTAAGCAACTAGACAAATCTTTTCTATGATTTCGAAAAGAGTGATGTATACTTGTTTCCCTACCAAATCCTGTTGTATATTTCATTGGTCTAACTTATAGAAATACAAATCAACGGAGTTAAACTCTATTTTTATGTGTTTTGAGTCATAATAATTTTGTTGTCGATCATAAGTAGCTTTCAATCTATCGCTCATTAATCTGATTTTCTTTATGACTTCATCAACTAACTCAAAACCTAACATTTGACATTCACCCACTTTAACCCAACTCAGTGGAATTCTACATTTCCTGTCATACGATGCTTCATGGAGAGTCACCTTGATATTGAATTGATAGATATTATTGTAGGAAAATTTGAGTTGTGATAATCCCAACTGCCTCCAAAGTCAAGAACACAAAGTCTCAACCGGTCTTTCAATACTAGAATTGTCCTTTCTAATTATTTATCAGTTTGCCGATGAAATATTGTGTTATGATGTAAATGCGTACCAAAACCACCTTGAATACCTTTCCACAATCTTGATGTGAATCTTCCATCTATGTCAAAACAATAAGTTTTAGAACACCATACAATATGATAATTTCTTTTGCATATAATCTGACCAAATATTCAACTGAATCTGTAAGTTCAATTAGCAAGAATGAGTTGATTTTGTTAGCCTATCAATAATTACTCAGATGCGATTGTCACCCGGTACAATTTTTTCCCATAACCAAATCCATCACATTTTTTTCTCATTTCAATTCAAGTATATGTAATGATTGCAACAACTCAATAGGTTTCTGATGCTCAACTTTGACAATTTGAAAAGTCTGATATTTTAACATATTCAACATTCTTCTTCATACATGACCACTAAAATATTAATTTCAAATCATTTTAATTTAGTGTTATTTGAATGAATTGTATACCCTAAATGATAAGCTGCATGTATATTTTCCCTTAAATCAGAATCAATAGATATCTAAAACTGCGGCTTCTTTTTGATAATATCATATTCATCATAAGTCATATATAAATTCTTTCTTAAGTTAAATTTCTCCAAAATTTATGGAAATTCACCGCTAACTTTCTGAGTAGCCTTGATTCTACCTATCAAAATTAATTGCATCGGTAATAGATGAAAATATCCCATATCACATGGTCTTCTGACTTCTAACTGCAAGACATCAATTTCTTTAACCAATTTCAATTCTTGGATAATATTCCATATTGTACTACATGTAGATTTATGACTCAAAGCATCAGCAAGTATTTTTTTTTGGCAAGACCATACAGTATATCTATATTGTAGTCTTTGAAAAGCCTTAGCCATCCTTTCTATCAAATTTAGCTTTTTTAGTGAAAATATAATTAAGAATCTAATAATCAGTGAATACTTCACATTTCATATACAAGTAATGCCCTCAAATAATAATAGCGAAGACTATAACAACTAACTTCCATATCATGTGTCAAATAATTCCTCACATATAGTTTCAATTGTATGAATGCATAGGCTATTACATTTTTATTTTACATTAGAATATAGCCTAAGCTTTTTAATGGCATGTCGCTATAAATCTTGAACTCTTTTACACATGATAGAATAGCTAACACTAGAGCAATGACCATATATTTATTTAATTCTAAAAAATTGTGCTTACATTTTGCAATCTACTCAGATTGAATATATTTCCTCATCAGCTTGAACAATAGTATTGTTATCTACGAAAAACTTTTCTTGAAACTTTTATAATATCTATCCAAACCAAAAAAAAATTATGTACTTCTATAACATTCTTTGGTTTAGATCATTTCATGATAGCTTTCACCTTTTGAGGATTCACAGAAATTCCTTGTACATTGATAATATACCCTAAGAATGCAATGGTTCACAGTCAGAATTTGCTTTTTGAAAATTTTGCATATAGTTGATTATGTCTCAGCAGCTTCAATACTATCATCAGATGTTTGACATGATCATAATCAATTTTTGAATGTATCATAATATCATCAATAAAAATAAAAATAAATTGATCCACATAAGACTTGAATATTCAATTCATGAAGTCCATGAATATAGCACAAGCATTTGTAAATCTAAAAGACATAACTAAGAATTCTTAATGATTATACATAGTCTAAAAAAATTGTTTTGGTTACATCTACCTCCTTGACTCTAATCTACTGATATCTAGATCTCAAATCAATCCAAATAAATATAGTAGCATCTTCCAATTGGTCAAATAAATTGACCCTAGGCAAAGTATATATTTTTTATTGTCACCTTGCACAAGTTTCTAAAATTAATACATAGCCTCATAAATTTATCCGTCTTATTAACAAATAATAATAGCGCACTTCAAGGTGAATTGTTTGTCCTGATAAGAATATATATATTAATTCCTGCAATTGACATTTCAATTCATTCGGATCCATTTGAAAATTGCATAAGTCCTTAGTTGTACATCAATGTCAAATTCAACTTCTTATTTTAGTAGTAGCCCCGACAAATCCTAAAGAAATATATCAAAAATTTTTGTAACAACTGAGATGTTCTTTAATTCTTACATATCTTTATTTATAAACTTTTAATACATATTAAGAAAATTTTAGGGTCTTTAACGAGCCTATGTTACATTTCCAATGAGCCCAAACAAAGTAACAGACAAAGAAAGAGAAAAGGCAACCACATAGCAGAAAAGTAAACAAGCAAAACAAATGAATCAAACAGGTCGGGTGACGTTAAGTCAGCAACATATCCAGTTTATCATTGTGCACATGGTAGTAAGTTTGACACCCAAACACTCTCATGTGCCATAATCTCTAACATAATGTCCTAACTACATATTGTTTGAGGTCTTCTTCCCAATAGCGGCAGAAGGCAGACAGTTCAGCAAGTGACAGACATATTTAATGGCCTCAACATAATAGATTATATCCAACCTAGCAATGGAAAACATACAACACCGAACTTTCTTCACCAAAGTCTGATTCATTCTCTTTGCTCCTTTTATCATTCCTTTATTCACCAAATTCTGAATTGAAGCCTCTCCAACACGAGCTAGCCACATATGCCACAGTATAGGGGTGTCAGGAGAATTATCAGCAACAACAGTCATTAAAGTCATTGTATTATCCTGAAGATGGTAAAGGTTGTGATGGTGAACTCTCTTGATAAAAACTATTGCTTCATGACATATCCACATAACTCTTGTCTCAATAAATATTTTGTACCCCTTACACTCTAAAGTCCCAACTGACAATAAAGTCTTCCTAATATCTGAACATGTTTAACATCAGTCGGCTCTCTCACGACACTCTGCACCAATGGTACGACAAGCTTGATACTTGCTCATAGTTACTGCGCTGCTGTCCAGCTCCTTGTACGTCTAGAACCACCCTCGATGGAGACAAATATGATATATAGCACATGTATCCAGAATCCAACATGAATCATCTGTAAACAGACTGTGAGAAACTATAGATAATGATATATTTGAATTTTCTTCTTCAATGATATTAGCCTTCGCCTTAGATATAACTTCTTTTCCCTTCTCTTTCAGTTCCAGACAATTTTTCTTCCATTAATCAGTCTCTAAATAGAAAGCACACTTATATTTTCCAAGACTGCACCTACTAAACTTATCCCGCTTTTGAGAAGTGTCGTCGTTATCACATGTCTTTGAACAACTCTTCTTCTTCTTCTTAGATCTGTCACGTTGGAGTGTATGTGTCTCAGCTAATTCCATTTTTGTAGACTCTTTGTCTCTTCGACGGAACTCATGATTCAATAGTACCATAGTCACTTTGCAATAATTCAAGGTCTTCCCATGAATGAGTTTAATGGTGAAGTTTTCATACTCATTCATGAGCGAATTCAACAGAAGATGTCATTCAAGTGTTCATCAACTGTAACCCATTTCTCATCTGAAAAATGTAGAGTCGACGATTCATATGAAAATGATTTTCCATGCTCTTTGTGACATATTTGTTCTCGGCATCATTCACAATTTCTCTACAGAAGTCTCTATCATCACCCCAATTTGATCTACCGGGTCAAACAATTTTGGATCAAGCCACAAGCTCTCTTATTCATCTTCAATCAATCTCTCTAACATCTCTTCAGGACATTCCTCATTATCCAAAACTTTCTCCTAATTCAGATAATACAGGGAATTCATCACATCACATCGTCACATGTCAAAGTTCTCTTTGTCTTCAAATTTCTTCACATCAATTTTGAAGGGATGCGTAACCGCCATTGTGAATATTAAAGAATTTGACATTGTGTTATTGCTCTCACTATTGAAATATCTTTCTCAAAAGAATTCTTCTAGCAAAACACTTGGAAAAAAGAAAAAAATGACAAAAATAAAATTCAGAAGAAAATTTATCTTAACTTTTTTTTTTCAAAATGTCTTTTCTCCTCTTTAAGAAAATTTCTTTCAAATTTGCTTGATCAAAGCTTTCCCCAAAATTATTTATTTTCTTCCCAGAAAATCCTTCTGCTCTCTATGCCCTTACCGCAAAAATGAAACTTTCCCTCTTTTACATTAGTGTTGCTCTCCTAAGAGTCCCCTAATCAACGCTAGGCGTAGCAAAGCAGAGGAATAAAAATCTAAGATTCCTTAAAAAAAAAAAACTTTCCTATTTTCCTTCTTCCAGTCAAGCTGCATGCGCCTTCCTCCGTGTGATTTTCGCCAGAACTTGCCGGAAGAAGATGGGAACCGTCTGACCATGTCTAAAACCGCCACCGGACTGTCAGACCGCCGGAACCAACACAGGAATCCTGCTGCTCCAATCTCTTTTCGAGCCGCTTGTTGAATCTTCACGTCCAAGACGTCGGCCTGCCGCCCATGTGCCGCCGGAACTCCGAATCTGCCGGCAAAGCACGTCGGATCATGTGCTGCATGAAATGCCGACAACACACGTCAGATTTGCTGTCATTGACGTCGAACCATGAACCTGAATTTCTGATACTAATTGTTATGTGAAAATAATACGGAAATTTATAAATACATACAACAACAATCAAACACGAAGAATTACGTGGTTTGGCGTATTCACCTACGTCCATAGAGGGAAAAATTTTATTAGCACCAGATGAAGAAAAAAAAAGACGACTTGAATTTACAACTCAACACTTCTCTCATCATACACCTCTTACATGAGTCTTATATCGTTTATATAGAAGAGGATTAGACAATACAATGTAAGGCAAAAAATGCTAGTCCCAACTTCAAAAAGTTTCGTCTTTCCAATATCATTGCTATTGAAGCACGATTGGCTGTTGGTAGGTTGTCTTGATCTCATAGTTGAACCAAACATAATCCAGCAATCCAAGGAGCAGAACTCCATAAATAATTATTTCATCACCGTTTTTATATAATTATATTCTAACCATTTTAAGTTCCTTTAAACATCAATTTCATCACCATATATCTATATATATATATATATATATATATATATAATGAAGTCTCCACTAATATACAAATTGTGTTTTGAGAAACATTTACAGGAAAAATTGTTGCTGGAGCAAAACAAGACCTTGCAGGTGAGTAGTATTGTTCATAAGTTCCTTAGGCTGTGCTTTGGCGATCACCTAGCAGTTTTCTTTTTGTCCAATCCTATCCGTGACTCATCTTCTACATAGGATATGACTAAAGCGAAGGCCAAAGCTTTGGTGCAGAATGCAGCATGGGAGCAGCAGAACAAATCCCAGTATAGCTCTGAACCTCCTCGTGCTGTGATTTCAGATTCTGTCCCAACTCCTACCAGCAGGTTTGAATGCAGAACCTGTCACATCTTATGTTTATAACATCAAGTATGGAGTTGAATGGGTAAATATTTTTTTTTTTTTTTCATATATAGAACATTTCAAACAAGAGCCAATGGAGAAGAATCACCTCAGCCGCAGTTAAGATTAGGCAACAGTTTACTTCCACCATGGATGCTCAGTCACGTTAATGGCTAAAAAATATCTGTAATCCAATTTTAACTCATTTTGTACTGTGGTATTTGATTCATGTATGCTTTTATATTAGCTGTTATGTCTTCCCTGTACATGTATTAATAACTCAGCTTTGACTATAATAAAGCTTTGCCATTTTATTCATTGATAATATTACAATTTATTCCAACATGAAGAGGAGCACAATCAATATCTCAAAGTAACACTTAATGTTCTTTGAGAGAACAAGCTTTATGTCATTCTCCAAGTATAAATTTCAGTTTTGAGAAGTGACATGTCTGAGGCATATCATCAATCGAGCTAGAATTTGAATGGACCCAACAAAGATTAAGGTGACAATGCATTGGCCAAGACCAAGCACTATTTCAGAGATCCGTAGCTTTCTTGAGTTAGCTAGCTATTATCAATCATTCGATAAAGGCATTTCTAGCATTGTTGTACATCTATCAAGATTGACTTAGAAGGTTGTTAAGTTTGAGTGATTACATGCTTGCGAGTAGAGCTTTTAGAAGCTAAGGAATTGTTTAATGATAAAATTCATTCCTACCATTCCTTTAAATATTGATGAATTTCAGATCTATAGAGATGCTGCACATCAAGGATTGGGATGTCTTATCATACAATATGGTAGATTATAGCTCGTGTTTATAGACAACTCAAGGTGCATGAAAGAATTATCCTATTCATGAAGTTTACCTAATCATGGTTATTTTTTCATTGAAAATTTGGAGACATTATCTTTATGATGTCCGCTATGAAGTTTTCAATGGTCATAAGATCTTAAAAAATGTTTTTACTCAGAAAAAGTTGAGCTTGAGTTAAATACAATGACTCTAGTTGATGAAAGAATTTAATCTAGAGATTCAATCTCACCTAGGTAAAGTGAATGTGGTTGTATATTCTCTAAGCAAAATATCTTTAACATTTGCAGCTTGGAATACCACTCAGAAGTGACAATTAGCATTGAAGATAAAGCAACTTTAGCTCGAGATTGTATCGATGAAAACCCATTTGTTCATATATTATTTGTCAGTTCAACCTACAATAGTGGATTATAATTTGTAAATTCACATGAAGAATAAAAAATTACAATAGCATAAAGAGAGCTCATAATGGATTAAGTCTCTAGTTAAGTATTAATAAAGCTGACATATTAAGATTTCAAGATCAGTTGTGTGTTCCAGATTAGGAAGTACTTTAACAAGAGATACTCCATGAGACACATTCTACTATGTATTTTGCTCATTTAGGGAGTACCAAGATATATCCAAATCTCAAAAATTTTGGGAGTTAGAGCCTAACATGTTTTCTTAGTTTTCTTGACTGAGTTTGGGAGTTAGAGCTCAAAACACATTTTTTATTAGCTTTCCTAATCAAGTTTGAGAGTAACATCCCATCATACATTTCCAATTAGTTTTTCTAATTGAGTGTGGGAGTTATAGCTCGACATTGGTAGATTCCCTTAGTAGGATTTCCAATAGGTTATCACTTCTTCCAATTAAGTCTTAGGGCCTAGATCAACAAAACTAGAATTCATGAATTCATGCAAAAGTCTCCCAACAAGCATACATTTTCACTAAGGACATGAAACACTTGTTGGGTACCTTTGTTGGATTCAGTTTTAGCCCATTCTGAAGCATTTGGTCATTTTGAAGTGTTTTTAGGGTTACTGTACATGACCAGCTAAGCCAGAAACAAAATGTCATATTAGGGCACAATGACATGGCCCCAATTCCTAGCATCGTGTCCTTGCATATGATAAGATGTGTATCCAAAATCATCCATCACCATTTATGAAACCACGGTGCTGGGATCAAGTGCTCCAGAGCTCACATTTAATAAAATTCAGAAAAGACATAACACACTGGTGCCTTAAGCAATGAACTGCCCTAGTTTTGATATGTGGGACCATGGTGTCTCACCTAAAAGGCATTTATGGCCAACATAAAGGAGCTATTATTCAGGTTTAGCAATGCAGAGTCTTGTCGAATGTTATGGTGCCTGATTGCCTATAAATAAGGGGCATAGCCTACAGTAACACCAATTTCTGATAGTAAGGTCATGTAGTTTCTCTTTACTTTCAAAAGTTTCTTATCAGAGATTTTATGCCAATGTGCTCGTACAATAAGGCCATGGACTAGTCATGCTCTTAGTCATGTCCAGAACAATGACTTGAGCCATGATACTTATGACGATAACTTCATATTGATAGCCCATGGGGTTTGGATGTCCCTATGCATACATTCCTAGCTTCCTCGTAGGGAGGAATCTCACCATACCTTTGTATCCCAACACCTCTATAAGTTAAGGAACGACATTGCCAATGTAAGCAATAAATTAGACGATCTCACAAGGTGGCTAAATAACATTATGAATTAGCTTAAATATATCAAGCGGTAGCAGGATATGTTAACCAACTGGCCAGTGAATGCTTATTAAAGATGGGAGAAACTGCTCCAGCATTCTCCTCGAGATCATAGTCTGACAAGAGGAATGAGCGGAAAAGCAAACTGTGATACAACAAGAGGCAGGTGGCTGTCAAATCCTTAGAGATCTCACGAACTCCTCGCCCATTTTTTGATATATTGATTGTATTTCCCTTTTTTCATCTCAATGAATAAGATATATCCAATATTGTTTTTACAAAATTGAAGAGTCTTTGTAGGTCCTACTTTAATCTTAATAGAACAACACATGTATTTTTTATATATTCAATTTGTTGCATTGTACATCCCTTACTCCCTTACAATATGCATTGTTTTCTCCATTCAAAAGTCCTCTGTGCCTATTGAGCACATTGATGCGAGTTTGATTATTTTCAAGTGACTCGATTATACCCTCAGACGCGGTAGATGACAAATGTCATGTCAGCAACATGGCTTTTGGTATAGTATAATGGAGCCTAGTACAATATTGTGTGTTGTGCCACTGTAAGGTGTCTCATGACTTCTTATTGGGAAAGCATCTTTATGGACTTGAGCTAGCACATAACACTTTAGCAGTGTTTTGGCTTCATTCCAAGTGTTACAGTGCCCAAAAATATTGGTCTCAAATGAGACACCCAATTGGGCAGCCATCATAACGACATACTAACATGGTATATGCCACATCAACAGAGCCACACCAACTTATTAGCACACCAAAATGCCTCGGTTTATATATGTCAGATCTTGAGCCATGCTTTATGTTTTATCGACATAAGGGGGCACCCACCATGTTATAGGTTTCACAGTGTCATTCTTAGTGCCACAACACAATGCTTGGTTGCACAGTGTTGCATGATACTTGATCTATAAATGGGGCAACTCTTTGTTGCCCCATTAATTTAACGGTTTGACTTTTGTTTAGAATTTTAGAGCGGTAAATTTGAATATTGATGAGAGATGTTGAACATTTGGAGAATAGATAGCTTTTCTTTGAGCTGCAAAGAGTTTTCAGAAGGTTTTTCACCCGAAAAATCATGAGAGTGAGTTGTATCTCATCACAATCTTCTCATTCGTCCAGGAAAAATCTCTCATACTATCACTATAGTCTCTGTTGGCCATGAAAATTGTTGGAGTTCCTTCGGACCTCTGAACTTGAGGCATCGTACAACCATTTTGTATTACCTTTGTAGTTTCTCCTTTTGTAGGAAGTGTCATGAGTTTTATGATCGAGAAGATAGACTAGGATTTTTTTAGTGGACACTTAGGTTAGAGTCCTTCATTTTCTCGCTTTAGCCGCATTTTATATGAGCGCATCATTATGCGTAGGGCCTTAGTTTGCCTTAGTGTTGTGATGTCTACAACATTTTCTTACCCTATCTCGGTGGGAAATGAGCTCAACACCATTTCCTGGTGCTTGTCAACTACTTTATCTCACATGTGTCATCGCCTCCACAGTGGTGTGAGGCGACATGTTTCACTTTTGACAGGCATTAAATGTTACTTATTCAGTGACATTGTGTCAGATTTGCAAGACCGAGTCACAAATCTAGTTTAGCATTAAAGCCTTAGTGGTCTTTGCATCCACTTGTGCCAGAGTCTTGATGTTAATCTTGGAATCATGGCATTACATGCTTTCTTTGGTTTAGTGTCATATCTCTCGTTGATGAGAGTATGGTACTATAATCTTCTCTCATGAGTCTAAATACTAACCTTTGAAATTTTAGCATGGGGGGTTAATGAACATTTGTCAATGCTTTGTTGTGCCATGTAGTAGATCCACCAATTTATGCTCACTGCAGTGAATATAAAACACTAGATGAATAGTTCGCACCAATTTTTGTTATGTTGGGGTATTGTATCCTAACTTTTGGAAGTCAGAAAATATGATGACCACCTTTTCAGGCATTGGTACACCCTTCCGTATGCGTGGCGGTCCACTTTGGCTCATTTAGTCACATTTTTTATCTGAGTTTGGTTATTCCATATAGGTGGGTATTTTATTTTTATAGATAGCCGACCAAGGGACTCACCCTCTTGAACTGTTGGTACCCCCTTTCGTATGGGTGGTGGTTCTACTTATTTTGACTAATTGGATGGGCTTATATTGTTTATGTCACTCATCAACATGACCTATTGTGAGCTCGTTCTCTTCCATTTTCATCTTTTGTGGACTGCCTGGTGAGGCGTGGAGGAAAATGTTGAATCACTGTCACTACTTAAAAACAAGAGTATGCATGTTTCAAGACTTTTGACTTGTTGTTCACATGATATTTCACATTTGTTGCTTGCTTGGTGTTTTATCACGACTGTACCTCGAAAATGTTTACACAATCTCATCGAGCTGACCTTATGGTTCAGGTTTGCATTATGCATGGGTTGTATGAACCATTGCATGTTGGCTTGAGACTGCATTTGTTGCACTCACTTATTTCATGTTCATGCTGCATCAATTCACTATTGTTGCATTACTCATATCATGACTATTTTGTTGTGTTGTGCTTTTGGGGCTTAGTTTCTCATGCACTTGATTTGAATGTTATGCATTTTTATGCACTGAGTGTTTTACTTTTCCTAAGTAAAATATTCATTTTTATTGTATAGGTTTGGGTTGCAGGAGTCAGAACATTAGTGGCTAAACATCAGCTACCCATAGTTTGTTCAGTGGTTTTAATAGAGAAATGAGCATTGCATGTTGTTTTACCCTATTGAGTAATGTAAATTAACTTATTACGACTAGATCTCGTAAGATCATTCCAAGCATAGGTTGGGCTAACCTCCGTCACTTATCTTGATGAGGATTAGTTCATTCAATGCTTGGGATGGAGCCAACTTAGTGACCCCATTAAGGTCTTATAGGAACACTCCTAGTCCCTGCATTACACGTCTTGCACTTAGGTGATAGTTAGACAACACCAAGCTAAGGTATAGTTAAGTTTTTTTTTTTGTGCATGTGCCTTATTCTTTGGCCCACGCTAGTTGTTGTATCTTGAGTATATTTTACATATATTATTGGGTATGAGACTTGCACACTAGTATATTAGGATGAATTCTTCCTTGCAGGGTGCCACATCCAAAAGGGAGGAACTTAATAATTTTAACTAACATATTTTTGGCATGTGTTGCTTAGCTCTACTCCAATTGGATACGGCTTTTATACGTTGCACGAGATTGACTATACTAACCTTTAATGTGCAGGTTAAGTTTTTTTTATATATTTTTCTTCTTGTACTTCTAAATTCCTCTAGAAGAGTATGTACTAAAAATAAGGTATGAGCATAACTCTTAAAGCTTGGAGCTTGGAGCTTGGAGCAAGTACCATGAGAGGACTAGGAGTTGTTTTGCTCATGTCTCATACCTTAATTATGGATTGTACTTTTATTGTATGGTTCTAGGATCAAAAATGTACATATGAAGCTCGAGCACCATTTTTTCTTTTTTAGTTTTGTAGCAAACCTAATGACACTCGGCATTTTATTCTTTTATATTGAGTATTTACTTTTCATTACTTTGTTTGTGCTTACTCTTTCTTCAGTCTTTGGTTTATCTGGATGCAATCATGATTACACTCTTTGGAATAAAATCTTTGTTATAAAATTTAATCTTAAAATATTTATCTTTAATAAAACTTAAGATTAAAATATTTAAGATTTTAAAATCTGTTATTTTATTTTCTGCATTTACTTTTATACATGGCCTTCGAGCCTGTTTTGAAATGATCATTAAATTAATGGATATTACCCTCGATCATGCTAAGCTCATCATTGCATACAAATCACATTACATGAGGAAAGTACTTTTGTTTTCCAATCTGACTAGCCCAACATATGTTTTATACAATTAGATGGTTGTCTAGTTTGGTATAGGATATTAGAGGCTCTCCCTATCCAAATTGAATAATAAGTCTTTTGTTGAGTGTCTTAGCTCTGTAGCTAAGTCTTCCTTCTTATAGATTTTGTGTCCATACTCTTGGTAGACATAATCCATATTATTCCTTTTGGTCCAAATAAAGTCATGGGAACTTAAATGTTTCTTTTCTTTGGCTCTGGATATATTGGATTTCTTTGACGATGCAACATATGAGTTGCTAATGAAGTGATCCCTAGTTGGTTGGGGCATTTTCCTTCGCAAATTAGTATGTATGAGGTCCAAAAAGTTTAGGAGGATGAATCTATGGAGCCTTGACCAGGCCATCTCTACCTGTCTAGTTATTTCTTTGACCCATCTACTGATCTATGTCTTTGGGGACAATCATTTTTTTTTTGTTGAGTTTTTATAGGTGTGTATTGTAGGCCCTCTTAGCACACTGATATCCACCCATCAAGTTATTGTGATTCACTCTCTGCTTAGTGGTCTAGTTTTCCCCTAATGACTAGAAGATCTGTCCTACTCATACTGTCAAAAATATCTTTTGTTTTCTGTATTTCAAAAGATTTATTTAAGCTAACACAACACTTATCATAGGCCTTCTGAGGATTTCCACAGTATGTAATTGACCACAAGGATATGTCACTGTAGGATATCTCTTGGACCTAAAGCAAAATAAATTTAATTTTATATTCTCATCGGTTATGAAGGTCTTTATGTAGGATCATTTTTGTATATTTTCTCAGGTTGAGTATGATCTGATTTACTTTAGATTGTTCTTTTCCATTTTTATGTTATGAAGTCTTTTTTATGTAAATGTCTTCTTAATTTTTCCTATTTTGAGTCTTATCTTAATTCATTTGATTTTCTAAGCGAGGTTGCTTAGAAAAGGATATTGAAAAGGTCAAATGCTAAGAAGGCCTTTTTTATTCATAACAAAAAGGAGTGCGAAGAACAGTAGACCGACATATAGAATTTTCAGGATGCACTTTTATTTTTTATTTTGGTGTATTTTTTCTCTTATTATATATTCATTAGTAATATATGTATTTTTTAACTCATTCAAAAAAGTTTGGAATATTTACATGCATATCACAAAATTCTTTTGCATTTTTATATAACAACTAAACTTTAATTATTACATTTAATAAAAGTTAAAATTGAATTTTTTTTTAATATTTATGGAAATTTATAACTAATTAAGAATTAAAGTTGTGTTATATATTCAAAAAATATAAGTATTGTGTGCTATATAAGAGTTTTGTTTTATTTATGTAAATATATAAATATAAAGTATAATAATTCATTTATATTAAAAAATAAAAAACCGTGTTTTATTTATGTAAACGTTAACTTAGCGAACGAGATTAACACGAGCTTCTTAACGAGCCGAACACAAGCTGTTCGCGAACAACAAGCTGTTTTGACAGCCTTAGTTGTTTCAAATCCTAACTAATATGGTTGAAATGTATAGCATTCTTTTGCTAAGATAATATATTCCACCATCAACTTTATCTTTCACTTTTTGTTTATTCTTGCCAAGAATCAAAGAGTATTCTCTTCTTCACCAAAGCTCTAAAGGTAGACAAAAAATGGTTGGAAAGATACCTCACCAACATAATGCTTGTGAAACTTGTCACAATTCTTTATATTTGGAACTCTATGACAAAAATTAAATATAAAAAAGGAAAAAAATTTGATCTCAAACGGTCGTTTAACTCATCATATTATTTAAATATTATCTGAGTTAATTTGCTTTTATTTTAAAAAAATTAATAATAATATAATTATTATTGATTATAATTATTTTAATGCTTAGTAAATTTATTTTAATTAAAATTTATTTATAGATGAAATTAAACCAAACTATTTCAAAAAAATATAAGCTGAGTAACTTTGAAAGTTCCAACTAAGATGAAATTTTGTTGTATTTAGATTATCATACTAAGAAATTGATTTACTTGTAATTCTAACCAAAAATAAAATTTGTATTTTTACTGGGCAATGGAACACTTTTTAAACTGAAAATAAGAAGCCAAAAAAAAAGTTATGTGCTTTTAACATTTTGGATAAGTACTCTAAGCCTTTGTTTGAGAACATAATAACGCTCCATTCAGTTTAAGTGAACGTCGACATGTAAATTTATGTTTCGTTTGATAAAATAGTGTATATCGACATCTCCCCAAATTATTTCAACATAACCGTGTTTTTCTCATTTTAGAACTTAGACGACGATGTTTGTTCCGCCACGTGACTTTTATGAAACGAGGCGTAAGTATGTCCATAGAACGACTTTATTATCTCGAGAAATATGTGGCCATGTGGTACCACAAATTGGCTAATTTGATCAATTTTTAAATTTGTCAGAACCGTTTTTAAAAGGCCACTGTAGTCTCATGCAAGAAAGAATGTGTGGTGAGAGAGAGATGGAGAAGCTTTTAAACAATTCCTTATTCCAATTCACATGCATTCACGTTTTTTTAGTTTGCAGTTGCACTCACTTTTCACAAGAATGGAATGAACACCCAAAAAGCTAATCCTCACTCTCTCTATTTATACTTCATGACAGAAATATATCATAACATTCAGCAAAGAAAAGCAAACACAGCTCCATCTTTTCACTGCAGAAGAGCAGTGGAACAATGGGTTTCTGCTACAGTATTTCATGGATTCCACTTCTTGCTCTGAGCCACATCTGCTTCTTTGTTGCCTGCGGAAGCACTAATCAGGACCCAACTGCAATAATCGTAGGAACAGTTTACTGTAACACTTGCTTCCATCAGAATTCATCAAGACACAACCAAGTCCTTTCAGGTATAATGTTCTTGAAATTTTCAGCCTGCTTCCATCATGATAATCTGCATGTATTTCTGCAATCAAATAAGGTTGTGAAAATCAGATTGGACATCAAACCGAATTATTTCAGTTGTTTAAATATAATTTATATAACAGAATAATGATATATTAATATTAATTTTTATAAATTTAGTAAATAATATGTAATGGCCCCTTTAAAGGGATAATTACATATAGAGAACAAGAAACATTGCTACTTACAAATCAAGAATTTAGGTGATTTTTTAAACTATGAAATTGATGCATAATCATTGTGAATTTGATAAAAATGAAAAATATGTGTTGTGGTTTTATCATAGCATTTAATATTTGAGGGAGAGTGCTTGATTCATAAGTAACAATGTTTTGAGTGCTCTATATGTTATCGCCCCTATTTTAAAATATATTCTAAATAAATAATAAGCCATGATATTTTCTCTATTTTAAATTTAAATATCTTATTTTTGGTTATACGATCAAAACTAAATGATCAAAATTGAATAGTATTTGAATTGACTGTTTCTTTAAAAATCGGCCCGGTTCATCGGCTCTCCAGTTCAACCATATTATGATCGATTCAATCAAGGTTTTATGTAGAAATGATTCTAAGCTTGGACCGAACAAGTTGAATAACCAGTTCACGATTGAACTGGTCGAACCAACCTGTCCCACAAAACTTTTAAAACCATGCCATCAAGATGTGAAAAAAAAAGAAAAACGTTATTTCCTTACAGGTGCTTCAGTATTGGTAGACTGCAACCACCAGATAACAAAGAGCGGCTTCCAAAATTTTGTCAAAACAGACAAAAATGGTGTTTTCAGGGTGCAGCTCCCTTCTGAAATCAGCAAACACATAAAAACAATAAAGCAATGCTCTGTAAAGCTCATAAGCAGCAACGACCCATTCTGCGCAGTGGCTGCTTCTGCTACTTCATCTTCATTCCATCTTAAGTCAACAAAGAACAAGGTTCATGTCTTCTCATCTGGTTTCTTCACCTTCAGGTCCCTCAATCAATCAGAACTTTGCTATGAAAAACGAAGTGTTGAAAGCTTCTCTGACTTTAGTGTTGCAAAAGATACTGCACCTTCTTCCCCTCTCCCTGCTTTAAACATTCCCCCTCTTCCTCAGATTCCATCATTCCCTACCCTGCCAAACTTACCTCCATTACCAAGCTTGCCAAACTTACCTCGGCTTCCTTATCCACCTGCTACTCCATCTAACCCATTTTTCCCGGGTATCCCAAAGCAGTTACCTTCAAATGAGACCAAACCTTAAATTGATGAACTGTAGAACTTATTCTGGTTTATTAATATGTAATGTTTCTTAAGCTCTTCCATAGACTTTCTACATGCATATGTAGCTGAATAAAGTGGCTAGTGAGATCAAGATATGCAATGTATCTCATGGTGACAGCTATTTGTCAAAGAACTTTGTGTCATGTGATTATGTAAGTCGAGAATAAGTTTCATTTTGAGATGTTCAAATGTCCTTTGTGTGTTGTGGTAACATTCTTAAATTGGTGTAGTAAATTCGTTTGAATTCATACTCATGAATAAAGAGAGTAACATATGGGTTGTTATATGTGGCATTCCAATTATGAGATCATGTTTTACAGATTGGTCCACAAGGGTAATTGCTTATGTTTAATGTTATGTTGTGATGAAGTGAATAATTTTGGGCTAGAAAGGTACATTTTTCACCATTATTTAAAAAAGGAGAATTTATCAACAAAGCACACTATTCTTATGTATTTACATATCACACCCCTGAACTATCATATTTTTGTGCATAGCACTTAAGTTCTTAAAACACATTCATGAAAAAGAGTACTTCACTTTTAAAAAATGATAATATTGCTATTTTCGATTTGATGTTAAAGTTTTGAGTGATATCTGTGTAAATGCAAAAATTTAAGCGTAAGATATGCAAATACATAAATTGTGTGCTATGTTTGTAAATACCCTTAAAAAAATTGACAAGCAAATGATATATAAGGATAAATTATTTTAAACAACTTTAAAACAACAAAGTAAAATCAAGTCTTTATTATAACACTAATCAAGTCTTTGAATTTTAAAGAAGGTGATTGGCGTCCAAAACAAAGTTAACGCATACCCATACATTGACACAGAAGAAAATATTCCTCCATGTTGAAAATTAATATGAATTATATTCAATCTCCATTCTGGGAAGTTAAATAAAAAATCGATGGTGGATAATTCACAAGTTAATTAGAAAAAAATGGGATAAATATATTCTATGATGATAAAGTGATTGTATGGTTATTATGTTGCATTCTTTATATATTTTATTCATGTTTAAATGGTGCACTAAGCTTCAAAAGAAGTTTAGAGTAAGCTAGAATGGTTTTAAAACTTTTCATTGGTTTAATTATGTTGTGAATTGTACCATCATGTCTATAAGAAAAATTTAATTGGAAAAACTTTAATATATGTAAATAAAATTGCTCAAAATAGCATAATACATTGTTTAAAAGAATTCTAGAGCAATGCATAAAGTTTTTTTCTAAAAAGAAATTGTACTCTATTGTATTCTCATGCATATAAGAAAAAATTCATTGGAAAAACTTCAATATATATAACCAAATTTACTTAAAATAGTATAATACATAGTTTAAAATAATGCTAGAATAGCACAAAAGATATAAAAAAAAAAAAATTGTGTCCTCTTAACCATCTCAAGAACAGAAGTAATCATCTTATGTTTAGGATGCAAATTCACTTCATCTTCCCCAATATTCTTAAATAAACAAATCTTTCCATTATATATCTGAAGATGTACATTCTGAAATCCACACATTCTGGCTATTAACCTAAAATTGTTGTCCTAAAACACTTGTTTGTTGGAGAAATGAAGTATCAAATCCAAAAATTACTTAAGCAATGATATCCATCATCATATTCGTGAAGTCCTCTATCATTAGTATTACACTTGAAGTGAAAAAGTTTTTGATATTATGAATAAATCACCAGCATATGATACAAAAATTCATACTAAATATAAGAGAAAATTAAAAAATTGTTATGTCACAATACCTCCAAGAAACACTCAGGCAATGCAATTGAGGTGTATTAATTTGGGAATCAATGTTTTCTTCTTTATTTCCTCTTATAGGATAACATGTTACAAGTTAAAACAACAAGTATAATATACATATCAATAATTCAATAACAACTTGTACAAACTTTATAAATAATGATCTCTAACAAGTGTAGAGATTACGTTTAACTCTCTTCTTCTTCTCCCAGTGTCCTTTCAAATTGGCATTGGAAATACCCTTTGGACACAACCTGATTAAATGTTTCTCTCTTTTCAGTCTTTTTTTCTTAAACATTTGCTTGGATAGAGGTGTGTTTCCACGCAATATTGAGTCAACATCATAGAACATATGTTTCAATGCTAACTGTACCCTCTCACTTAAAAGACAAATTTTATAGAAAATCCATCAATATATGAAATTAAACATACTTTAAAAAGCATAATACATTATTTAAAGTAAAAATAGAGAACCCCACAAAGTCTTTTCTTGAAAATACGCACCGTTTGCACTTTTTTTGCATCTCATTTTTTGTTCTATAATGTTGATCAAGCACAAATTATTGAAAAAT
>NEWO01000018.1:307528-330202 GCA_003013225.1 Phalaenopsis aphrodite
ATATATATATATATATATATATATATATATATATATATATATATATATATATATATATATATATTATACTAACTTTGTACCCTCATATTAATTAGAAAACCATTAATATGTGCAACCAAACATGCTCAAAATAACTTAGTATATTATTTAAAACAATTCTAGATCATTGCATAAGGTTTTTGGTAAAACAAAGTTTATTTATACCATATTTGCACCCTCTTTATACCGTCATGTCTATATGACAAAGTTCATAGAAAAAAATATCAGTTGATGAAAGAAAACATGATTCGAATAATATTATACAATATCTAAAAAGTTTGTAGAGCAATATAAGAATTTTCTTAAAATATTTTCTATCTTCTTTGTACTCTCAGGCAGATAAGATAAAAGTTCAATGGAAGACATCATAATACTTTATATAAAACAATTTTAGATCACTAAATAAGATTTTCATTGAAATTTTTTTCCTTGTATTTCTTTATCACTCATACATATAAGACAAAATTAGTTCACAAAATATCATTATGCAAAACAAAAGCAACTCTAATCATATCAAAAGCATAAGAGTTTCAAATAATAAAATTTTTAATACAATGTATGATTTTAGAGTATAGAATTTATGGATGAGTTTAAATCATTAACACAGACAACTAAATTCATCACAATTTCATTCTTCTTAGCATCTTCTTGTCTTCTCATCTTCAAGGTCTGTCACTACATCTACCATTTATCACATATGTTTCCTATTCAATATTCTAAAACAAATTTTTGAAAAGTTTCCTTGGTTAAAGACAAAATTTAAACCTTAATATTTCAAAAATTTTCTGCCCCCGTCTTGCTGCCTCATCAGATAAAATGTGATTATTTTGGGCTAGTTGAAGTTTTATTGGAAAAATTATTATATCAAGACACTTGATGATATAAATTTTCATCAGATGTCTGGGTCCGAATCATGTATGTTAATGGACTCAAATTGTCACGTGACTCCTTATTATTGGATACAGCCTAAATTCACAATCAGATGTCGTGATACAATAATTTCTCGCTTCATCGTAAGCTAAAATGTTTTACATGCAAGTCATGAATGAGGGCAACCCCACATGAATATGAAATTGGAACGGGAAGTTCGAAAAGTAATATTTTTTCTTTGTCAAAAGCTTATGGGCATATTTTTCACAAAATATACTTCCAATTTCCGCCATTTCGCCACCGGATCAACCGGAGTGCACTCAAGGCCGAGTAAGCGGCGCCACCATGGAATACCAGAACAAGCACATCCTCGCCCCCATGGTTCGCGTGGTAATTTTACTTCTTTCCTCCTCCCAATCTTCGACCTTGGAAATAATGGCGGCGTTTTTGTGTGGATGATGGTTCATAATTTACATCTATACGATTCTTTGACACCCGATTGGAATTTCAAATGATTTTAAAGTGTTTTTAATGCAGGGCACTCTGCCGCTTAGGTTACTGGCAGCCGAGTATGGAGCTGACATCACCTACGGGGAGGAGATCATCGATCACAGAATTTTAAAATGCGAACGGCGTGTGAATGGTATTGCACTAATTTATCTATTTCAGCTCTTTGCTTTTGGTCTTTCGAACTTAAAACTTTGGCCGGTAGATCTAATGATTTTTCATAGCCTTTAAATTGTTTCTGGAGCGTTAAAAGAGAATTTGGGGGCCATTTTGTTCAATTTTATTTGCATGTGAGTGTTAATAAGATGTTTGTGTTTTTAATATGTCAGTGTTGTCTGTCTTATACTGTGTTTTTTTAGGTTTTTAATATCTATCTTAAAACACAATAGCAACATTCTTCAAATGTAATGAGAGTAGAGGTTGGCCGAATAAGATTGTCATTTTGAAGTAGGAAGTATTATTTGAAGATGTGGGTGAACCAAACAATTTATAACTTGAAATTACTCAACATGAAATTGCATATGAGATTTTCAATGCTAATTGCTTTATATTTTTTGATCATAATATGACTTTACTTGGTAAGGCAAATAAATAATTTGTATTGTTAGTCTCGTTTAAGAAATATGATTAGAAGGAGTTTGAAGGTGTCGATTCTTGAGGAAAATATAATTAAATATGTAGTGATTGTTAGCAGGAACATATGAAGACCTGGTAGGTAAAGTGTCATTATGCAAAGTGGATGGCATGATGTGGAATATAATTATGGCAAAAGGCTCACAAGGAAAAATGTAAGGTTTTTCTGTGAATAATATGTCTTTAGTAGGAAACAAAAAAGAATTACATAGATAGTGCACTTAAGTAAGTCATTTTAATGATAGTTGAAAAGGTATTATGTTACCAATGTTCGAGGACAACATACTTTTATCAGAGGAACATACAAAAAATGTGCATTTTGCAAAATGGAGAGCATATGAACCTATAGGGTTTGGCGATATATTATGGCGAAAGGTTCAAAAAGAAAACAACATTTTGTCCAAAGCTATCAATGTTGGAAGTTGTTCAAGTGGTGTTAAATTTATATTAAAAACATATTTACTCTTCACAAGAATTAGTACTGAATGAGGTTTCAAAAAATTAGCTCGAGATTACTTTGATACAAATTTACCACTTGTGCCGAGAAATATTGATATAAAAGTTAGTTTTTGTTTAATGACTGAAGATTCATTATTTAGGAAAATGTTGCAAAGTGTAACGCGCCCCTAAGATTCTTATATATATATCCTGTTTCACTTGACTGGTTAAATAAATCATTGAAGATATGCAGTTGCCTGCCAATACGTTTATTTTTTAGCAGAACTATTTTTCCTTGCGTTTCTTTGTTTGTTTCATTTGTTCTTTGAAAGTTGCGCATAACTTTCTTTTATTGCTCATCTAGCCATTGTAAATACTTTTGTTTTGAATAGAGAATATTTATTGTACTCGCCTTGCAATTGCTAATTTTGAGTTTCAGAGTTTCGCTTTGAATAATAAGATAGTACAAACGCTGTTCACTTATAAAATGTTTTATTTTGTTATCATAATTGCACCTGTGTTTTTTCCTTCATCCTTGATTTTTTTTTTTGTTGTAGTTGTTGCTAATATTTTAGTTTTATGATTTTTATACTTGAGCCTAATTTGTTTAATTTTTGGTAGACTATATCGGGACTATCGATTTTGTGGATAGGGGAACAGGTGATGTTGTTTTTAGAACCTGTCACGAGGAGAGAAATAGGATTGTGTTTCAGATGGGCACCTCTGATGCTGTCAGGGCTCTAGCTGTTGCTGAGTTAGTGTGAGTCTATCCTTTTTTTTGAACAAATGAAGATAAAAAATAACCGTACAATTGTTTTTGTCATTACAGATATTGCTATAACACGGTTTAAAAATAAATACCTTATAAGTTTAAAAATGAATATCTTGTAAGTGGATATCAACATGCTTTTTTATCCAATTTACTGGTGATTTATGGCATGTTCCTTAAAACTTTGTTAGATTATTTTTTAAATAGAAGTCGAGTTGTTTCATTTCATAATTGGTTGGTTGATTTTACTCCTAATGAGTGGTTGGATATTTTTTGTTGCCAGCTGGTGTTTTTTATGAGGTTCAATAGAATTGGGCTGCATCTTCACCTTAAGCTAAGAAGTGGATTCTTATATATATATATATATATATATATATATATATATATATATATATATATATATATACATATATATATATATCTGTGTGTGTGTGTGTGTGCACGCGCGCACGTTCACCCAAGCTTCCTTTTGCGCCAGTTCTGCTTTGATCATTTGAAATCCGTTTGCGTGAAGCCTTTTTTGATTGGATGAAGACTTCCATACAAGGTGGCCTAATTAGGTTGATAGATCTTGACTTATTCCACCTTTTTGCCCAAGCAAAAGCATTATTTATTATGGACCATCAACACTTCTAAAAGTCAACGTTTTCCTCTTGTGAAGTTCCTATTGCTTGTAATTTTCTCCTATGCATGGATTATTACTTTTTAATCCATAAATTCACTGTGTTTGTGCTCAAAGCCAAAATTTGCCGGTCATTAGCTTCACCTATCTGTGAACTTAAATACTCTAATATTTATGTTCTCCATGCACTTGGTGTTGCTCTTGTTGTCTGATGCTGTTCAAAGCTTTTATAACTTTAGCACTTTTATTTTGCCATTATTAAATGCCACCCTCCCTGTCTTTCCTCATCCAGCATCCTTATTTTTTGCAGATCCAAAGATGTTGCTGCTATTGATATCAACATGGGGTGCCCCAGATCATTCTCAGTCAGTGGAGGAATGGGTGCTGCATTACTCTCTAAACCTGAACTTGTCCATGATGTACTCCATATTCTTAATTTAAAAATATATTTTAAGTAATCTTAGTAAATAGTTTTCTCTAATTCCATCAAGTAATACCATGCTGCACCTCTTCACCAGATCTTGGCCACATTGAGGAGGAATTTGAACAGCACAGTAACTTGTAAGATTCGTCTGCTCAATTCATCCCATGATACAGTGGAACTTTCACGTCAAATTGAGATGTCTGGGGTTTCTGCACTTGCTGTTCATGGAAGGTATTCAACTCTTTATAACCTTGTACTTGTTTCTTTGATAACATGTGCAACTTATTCAATAGATGGGCAGTGATTTTCTGTACTTTTTCTGGGCTTTAGTACTAGATCAAGTTGTTTTCATAGCACTTAACTTTTTATGGAAGGCATTCAAATTCTGGTAACCTTATTTTAGGTAATTCCTTATTCGAATTATTCAACTGATGTGTGGTGATCGTGTTAGAATTTCTTCTAGATTGCTGCATGTAGCTTAGTTTTGCTAAATTCCGTGCCTTCTTTGCGTTCTATCCTGTTTAGGAGCTGTTATTTGACTTTCATTACTGTTCAGAAAAATTTGCGGGACCTTTTTTTTTCTTGGATTGACTTTCTGAATTCTTATTTTCCTGTTTTTTGAGTTACGGTTTTTACGATCAATCATGACAAGAGTTTTCTTTGGAACTTATAAAATCTTAATTGTTTTCTAGTTGTCTTTTGAAAAGCTAAATTGGTTCTTAAGTTGAGATGCTATTGTGAGCTTTAAGCATGCGTCAATATTGCAGCTGGTGTTATGCTACATATAACTCTGTAAAGTGCTTCAAATGCATTATTGCTTATTTCATTTATCTTCTGTTTTTATTATTACTCTTTGTATCTATTTGATTTTACTTATAAATTTGTTCCACTTTGCCACCATATGGCTTGTAGGAGAGTTAAGGACAGGCCTCGAGATCCTGCAAAGTGGAATGAGATTGCCAATGTTGTTTCAGCATTATCTATTCCTGTTATAGCTAATGGCGATGTCTTCAATTATGAACATTTTAAACGGATAAAAATTGCTACTGGTAATTAAGGATGCATTATCTTTCCTTTTTATTATTTACTGCTTTTTTGTGCAATTGAAATGAATAGTTTCCATATTTGAATTTTATTATCTTATTCTTTATTTGTGAGCTTAAGGTGGGCAATTTCTCATATTTTGGATGGAAATATAGTGAAGATAACAAAAAAGACTCCTAAGTAGAGGTGAATTACCCTTTTTATTTTCTTCCGTGCAAGTAAAATGTCACACGAACTCTGCATCCCCTCTGGCTCGATTATAGATAACCTCCTCCTCCTGTTTCTTTTTCTTCTCCCTCTATTGTTGCTTCTTCTTCTTCTTCGATTTCTTCTTGTTATTTTTCTTTCTCATTCCTCTCGTTCTTCTTTTGGCTTTCTCTCTTACTCTCTCGGGCTTCCCATTGTCCCTCTCTCTTGTTGGGTTCGAATGAAAGGAGACGAGGAAAAATCTTTCTCTTAACGCTCCAATAAGCGGTGTGGTCTCGCTCGAATGACCTTACCAGTGAAGTTAATTTTTTTTTTTGTTATGTTATTGCATGACCAGACAATTCGCAAGGTCGAATAGATGTCACGATCCGACCTAGGAGTTTGGAATACCAAGACGGGAATGAACGATCGGACGGAAGAAGTAAAGTATCTGAACATTTTTATTTCATAATTAAATCTAATAAAAAACACAAAAGAGCCATTCTATTCATAAAACTTCAATTTACAAACAATTTATATAAATTTTTTTTAACAACTAACACAACATAAAAAAACTAAATGTAATATCTTTCAGCCTTAGTCCTTCGACGACTTTACGCATACTCTCTATATTCATTTATTCTACAGTAGATTTTCTTAAAAAAAATTAGATGTTGAAAGTGTGAGTTAAACTAAGCAACATGTAAAATATTTATAAATTACAAGAATTCTTATTTTTAAAATATTTAACAAAAAATTAATTAGTAAAGGACCAGAAGCAGTAAAAAGAAAATAATATTTTTATAAACAAATGTTATTATCAGAATGATTAGACTCTGAAAAGAATTTGTTATCATCAGAATAATTAGATTCTGAAAAGATTTTATCAAGTTTTGGATAACCAATGATGACCATACAGTATTCATTACCATCTACTTATCCTACAGTTGTATATCCTACTCCAACTTTTGACTTTGCACCTTTATATTTAGTATTCCAAGGTTTATTAAAGCAGTGATTGTCTTTTGTACCACGTGTGTGTTATTAAACTTTGTTTTGCTAAATTAGTAACACAAGACCAATATTGATTAAAAAAAGCTATATTATTTAACTTCCGCGTATCAAATGGTAGCAGGGTTAGGGCAAACGTATTGACATACTAGTTGATCTTATCGTACATGGATAATTCAGTCTTTTTTTTGGCTTGAGGTAATTGTTCTTTCTTCTTTATCATCTTCTTATAGGGAGATCTTCTATTGGATTACTACTTTTTTTGGGGTGACAGGCCAACCTACAATAAATGACTCATCCTCTTAGCTGGACTTTAAGTCAATATCCACTACCGGTGTCCTATCCTTCAGATTTGATGGAGTAGCTTTCATGATGATCATCTGGTTCTTATCCTTGATTACTCCACAACTTTTTTGTGGTTTTATCACCTAATAGTATGTTTGGAGAGATGTAGGAACATTGGAATATTACTTGGTGTTCGTCTTCATCTTTCGATGACATCTCTTATTTTTATTTTTCACCTTTTTCATTCTTTTTTGCCATTTCTATTTAAATATTTTATATTGTGGCATTTTCCTTTACTTTCTTTTCATTTGTTTTAATTTCTTTTTCAATTTTTATTTTTTTTGTGGAATTCATCTTTTCTTTTTCTTCCAAGTTTTCAGTTGCAGGTATCCCTTAGAAAATACTTTTTGCTTTTTCGGTGAAGGTAGTACGTTGCATCTTCATAAATTTTTTACTTTATGGATATAAAATGATATGTTGCCTCTCTAGCATTTGATGCTTTGATGGAGTGATTAAGGTAACCATATGGTGTTTGTTAAGCCAATGTCTTCCCAACAATGCATTGAAGGACGTCTCTGAATCAATGATGTGGAATGTTGCTTCAGTTTAGAAATCCTCAACTTTGAGTAAAAGGGTTATTAGTCTATAGCTCTTTCACCTTTCTCATTTAATCCACATAATGACATCTTGTCAGTTGAAATTTTGTGTGCATCAATGTTGAGTTAAGCAAGGGTTATCAAATTTATTATATTAATCGATGCACCTGAATCAACAAGAACTGTGGATAATCAAAACCATCTCATATTTACAAAGATGTAAAGTGATCGACTATGATCAACTATTCTTAGTAGGAGGTAATCATTGGTGAAAGTTAATTTGGTAACTTTATTGAAGCAGTTTATATCTCCATTTAGGGAAACAAATACCAGTTTGGCCTTACATATTTCAGAGCATAGCAAGGCGTTATTAAGTGACTCTCTCTTCCTTTTGGATAAGTCGAGCATTGTAGATACGGATTATAACTAAAAATTTTCTTAAATGGGACAAGACATCGTAATCAACTTTAGATGGAGCCTCCACAAGCGTATCCTGGGTGAGAACATCTGTTGACCTCAATTTTGAGGTCTTCCTTTCCCTTTCTTTAGATACCCTAAGATCTAGCCTTAGAATTTTTCTATTTTGACTCTCCTAGAGAACCAGACCGGGACATACAATATTTAGAAATTCAAGTCATTTCTTCGCTCCTTGAAGTTTCATATGAAGAGTTTCTAATCTTTGACGTCTAGTTGAGTCGATTAAAGCTGACATATTGAAGCTCTTGTTGAGTTTCCATAGGAATTTAAAAGACGTAGGTGGACCCGATGACATGTGTGACGTTTGATTTTCTGCCGCGAGCAGTTTACTTGGCTTTGGTTGTCGCTTATTTGAGGACCGGTCAATGATATGCTCGTTCAACAGTTCCGATTGAACCAAAATAACTTATTTTGCCGCAATGTGCTTGAATTAAAGTTAAATTGGTACGATATTCGACAAAATTTTCTGGGTGACTCTAGATGACAAGACGAAACGCGTCTGTGCGTCGAGGACGTCGATTTTAGCCGGTAAGGACATATATTTAAATAGAGTTCCGAGTTGGAATAAGTTGTGTATAAATTGATGAATTTTGAATAAAATAATATTATTTTTTTGTTTAGTAAATTCAATTAAATTAAAAAAAAAACCTATGCTTCTTTAACCCACGCCTCCTCTTCTCCCCTTCGGACCGAACATAAACCCTCGCTTCTGCATTCGGTGAGTTCCCTGTGGAACCCTTGCCCCTCTTTCGACCAAAATCTAGAAGCTTACTTCTGGTTCTCCGGTCATCTTCCTTCCTTCCGAGCCCTAACTGACGCTCGCCGCCGGTTATAACTTCCGATCGCGCTCCTCTATTGGATTCTCTCGCCTAAATGAGTTTGGTAACCTTCCGATTTTCGAGTATTGATGAGTTTCTTACCCTTCGTGGGTATTTCTCCTCACCACCCCGATTCTCACTGGCGGTAAGTTTTCTTCCTTCCCGTTGCCTATAAATACCCCATTTGGGGGAGAGTTTCGGGTTGGGATTTTTGATTTGTGCGCTAAGGAAAAAAATTATGTTGTTGGCATTTCATTTGGGCGATTCACTCGTGCGACTTGGAAATTTCATACTGCTTATGAGATTTTCTTTACACTTTCTGGAAGTAAGTTCTTCTCTTTTTCGGCTGTCCCAAGGGATTCTTGACTTTAGAAAGACATTTATATGAGAATTTATATTCATGTGATAGATTTGTACTAGAGTATCATGAAGTAGATAAAAATTCTAATATCTCTTTAGAATTATATTTGATTACTTGGGAAGGTTTCTTCTGGCTTTCTTGTAGAATTTGAAATTTTCTTTCCCTCTCTTATACTCATTCATGGATTTTAAATGTGATTTTAATTTCAAGAAAGAAAGAAATACATGTTGAAATATGATGATTACAGTTAGATATTTGAGTTAGCCGTGATTTTTTTATCTTCGAAAATAAAGGGGACTTGTGAGGAAACTTCCATCGAAGATTTAGAACTTTGCATACCTTACATGAATTTCACATTCTTGCTTTCGATTCTCTTTGACCTTAGCTGCAGTTTGTTTTTTTTGTTTTGCAGAGAAGCCTCCTATCCTATACGGGTTCTTGGTTTGATTTATATTTTCTGAATTCTTTTCATGTTCAGTTTACATCAGCTTTCCTTGCGGGTTATGGCTTCAAATTATTAAGCATTGGAAGTTTTTTTTTTTTTTTTTGCTTTCTTGGCTTTAAAAAAAATTAGTCCCTGCTACACTCTGAAATCTGAATCGAATTGGTTTTGTGATTATAAATTGTTGTCTCCTTAAGTGGCTAGAATTTGGTTTGGTTTTTGTATATGTTCATATTTGGAGTGAGCACAATCCCTATATATATCTATATGAGTTTCCAGAGTCTGGTCACCTTTCACAGCGGCATACTTACCGTGGATTCATTTTTTTTTTACATATTCTTTCTTACTCGATATTATAAATTAGTTGAGGAGAACTTGTTTAGAGGACACATTACTGATTCCTTTCATATGCCTTTATTTGGATATCTGCTTCAAATATTCCACTAAATTTAATAAAAGTTTTACATACATACCACTAACTTCATATATATTTACACATTTAATACATATATTTTGTTTTTTACATCTATACAACTTGTATCTCTCATGTCATATATACAACAACACTTTATATATATATATATATATATATATATATATATATATATATATATATATATATATATATATATATATATATATATATATATATATATATATATAATATTGGTGTCATACTTGGGGACCCTTTGAAGCTAGATATACCCACTTTTAACCTAACCAGACATTTGTTGACCTCATTTTTGTGAGGTCTTTCCTTCTTCTTTCTAGAGCCTAGGATCTAGTTTTAGGAGTTTCCTATTGACTATCTTAGAAAACTAGTTTTGGAACCCACCCTTTTTAGAAATTCCAGCCATTTCCTATTTTCCTGTGATGTCTAGCATTTATGGTCTCAAAACCATCGACTTATGGACGAACGGTTAAGGATATTGTGTGGAGACTTAGAGAGAAGTTCCCAATATGATTTCAAGCCCTAGAAAAACCTCCTCACGACTTTATCGTCACATACACACACAAAATGCACAAAATTAGCTAAGTTGCATAAGATCAGACTTAAATTAAGCCTACAGATAGGTGAAAATGCGAACTTATCCGGACAACTCGACGACAAAATGAACCACGCCAACGCGTCTGAGACACCAATTTTAATAGGAAATGACACCCATATTGTCATATTTCCTACAAGAGAAAATTTGCACGCAAATTGATGAATTCATCAAAATGACCTCCGAAGGCGAAATGGAACGCTCCAGCGCGTCCGGAACATCAGAATTACCCAAAAATGATACCAATTTTGTTATGTTTCGACACACGAATGAAAGACACAAATCAAATTTTTTTTTTAAAATTTTTTATATTTTTATAATTATATCATTAATTATAATCTAATTAAAACCTAAACCCTATTTAGGTTTTCACCCGCACGCTTAAACCCTCGTTCGAGCTATCTCAGGGCTCGATCCCGCGGCTTGTCTCCCTCTCGTCCGTGTGCCCTAGTTCCACAGTGGATCCACGCGGCTTTCCTTTGCCGTTCTTGCTCGCGGCTCATCTCCTCGAGCTTCCCCTTGACTTTTCGGCTCTCCAATCGCAAGGAGTCGAGCTGGCCGACGTTCCTTCTACTCGAGGCTATGTGTTCTTCCCCTTTATTGTGACACTTCTTTTCTCTCTTCTTGATTGGTTAACCAGTGTGGCTGGTGGGTGGAGGTCTATTTTCTCTTCTCTGTCTAAAAAAGGCTTCTTAGATTCTGTGTTGGGTTGTTGAAAACTGTTGGAGAGAAAGGAGAGGTTGTGTTTTGCTGTGGGAGACTTTTAGGGAAGAAAACTATTCTAAAATCTTCTCTAAATCTGATTCTCGTGCGCTTGGAGTGTGGGGTGTTTGTGGAGTGCTGTTTACTTTGCCGAAAATCCTCTCTAAGCTATACCTTCGGGTGCCTGTGGTGTGGAGCATTCGTGGTTGTCGTTTCTTGAAGTTTTTAGGGGAAATATTTCTGTTAAAAAGGTTTTCCTGGAATTATCTTTCAATTTTATTTTAAATCTATTGAAAAGAGGTATTCTTCTCCTTCTCTCTATTCTATTTTATCTAGAACGGTATGTTGAGGCACCTTTGTCCTCTTGCAAAGGTTAATGGAGGAATGATTTAATTTATTTTGAAGTTTAGGTATTGATACATGTTGGAAATTATTTTTATGGGTTGAAAAATTATGTTTAGGGCTCATTTCTTACTTTTCTTGCTGCCCCTTGTTAGAATACATGCTGGAAATTATTTTTATGAGTTGAAAAATTATGTTTGAGGCTTATTTCTTGCTTCTCTTGCTGCCCTTATTAGAATACATGTTCGAAATGAAATACTGAAGTTTTTTATTATTGTTATTTTCGAATTAAGGAAATGCTGGAATTCATTTTTTAATGAGGAAATATGTTGGCCTTAGGGATGCATGCACACTTATATGTTTTCTGTTACTTGTTACTGTTTGGAATATATTCTAAATGCAATATTTTGAAATATGAGATTTAAATCGAGTTGATTTTGACAGCTCTGTTTTGGCCCATTTTTTGGGTTCGGGTTTGGCTCTTTTAGGATTGAATTTTTGCTGGAAACTGCTCCCTATTTTGGCCCATCTGGTGATCTCGGCTTGGCTCTTTTGGGATTGGATTTTTGCTGAAAAATATTCTCTGATTTCCCATTCTTGTTGGGTTCGGTTTTTGATCTTTTGGAATGGGTAAATGCTGGAAATTGTTGTGATCCATCTGCTGAGATTCTGTTTTGCCCTTATGCTGGGCTTAGTTTTGCCTCTCTATTGGGTTTGGTTTCCCCCTGTGTTGGGTGGGTTTTGCCCCTGTGCTGGGTTGGTTTTTCCCACCTGTCCTTGGCTCGATTTTGCCCTTTCTGCCGAGTTTGGTTTGCCCCTGTGCTGGGCTCGGTTTGGGCTCCTTTCTGGTGTTTTATGTTGGCTGGAATCCTTTACATGTTTGGCCTATTTTCTGAGCTCGATTTACCCCCATGCTGGGCTCAGTTTGGACTCCTTTCTGTGTGTTTTATGTTGGCTGGAATCCTTTGTGTTTGGCCCATTTTCTGAGCTCGATTTACCCCTATGCTGGGCTCGATTTGGGCTCCTTTCTGGTGTTTTATGTTGGCTAGAATCCTTTATGTGTTTGGACCATTTTCTGAGCTCGATTTACCCCTATGATGGGCTCGGTTTGGGCTCCTTTTTGGTGATTTATGTTGGCCGAAATTCTCTTATTATTTGGATTATTCCTAGGGCTGTAAACGAGCCGAGCTTGAGCGAGCTCAGGCTTGGCTCGTGTTTGGCTCGTTCGAAATAGCTCGTGTTCGAAATCGACTCATGTTCGAAATCGTCTTGTGAACTGTGTGTTCGTGTTCGACTCGATTAAAATATTTGTGTTCGTGTTCGGCTCGAAAATGACTCGTTAAACTTAAATTGAGAAAAATAAATGTAAAGTGCGAGGCTTGAACCTGGATCAAATATATACAAAAGAATGCACTAACCACATTGTCACATGAGGTGTTTTGATTTAAATTTAAACATAAATATATATAATATATTATTATATAAATAATATATGTAATATATTATTATATAAATAGTTATATAATTTTTTTATTTTGAGCTAAAACGAGTCGAACACGAGCGAACAAGGAGTTGTTCGTGTTCGGCTTGTTTATAATTCGAGCTTTAAAAATTTGTTCGTGTTCGCTCGTTTACTTAATAATTGAGCCGAACACGAACTACTTAACGAGTCAAACACGAGCGGTTCGCGAACAACGAGCTTTTTTGACAGTCTTAATTATTTCGTGGGCTTGGTTTGACACTTTTGTGGAGGATGGTTCGGTTGGTGCCTCCTTTTTAATGCCCCCCTCCTCTTGAGATTTTTTTTGGGTAATCAAGTTTGTCATCCAAAAATTCATGAATTTTAATATCTATCTCTGTGTGGGAGTGTTTGATACGAGTGTTCTCATGTTTTATATGATGAAAGTGGGTTCGATCTCAATGATGTATAATAGTTTGTCCATTCACTCTCTTATGTATGTCAAATACAATGCAATGGTAGTACTTATGGTGGTTCCTTTTATGCTGCCTTTGGGACCTTCTTCTTTGCCCTCCTTGTCATCTGTGGCCGTGAGCTTCTTATTGGAGGTTTGGCTGCCCTCTTTCCTGGCCTTACCCGTGAGCCCTGTTCCCTTTCCTAGTCTAACCCGTGAGCCCCTACCCTCTTTTCTGCTTTACCCGAGAGCCTTACATGTTGATCTCTTCATGGAATAAGTTGGATTGATAGCCATCCCTCTCTGTGGCCTCTGGTTATGAATATTTATATCGTTCTATATGGATAATTTCATGTTTATGCAAAATGAAAAGCTTTTAATGAAGGTTGGATTTAAATGATTTTGATATGGACATGATTTTTTGGAAGGCTAGAAGGTTGCCCCCTCTATTACTTAGTCTCTCTTATTTTGTGACATATAAAAGACTTTTATAGCTTTATTTCAGAAAATCATGAATTTGATATAAATTGAATTCATGAAGGGTTTGAAAATTCATAAAATTGTCATTTGGAAAGGATACCTTCTTGGGTTGATCCATTTATGAAATGTGAGAAAATGATATCCTCCTAGGATTGATTCAAGAATCTCGGGTCTTCTTTCCTAGGTCTTTTTGCCACAGTTTTGAGGGTTGATTCATCATCTGTCTCTTCAATGTTTTAGGTGAATCAGTGTCTTCTCTCTCTCATCCCCATTTTTATTCTTTTATTTCCCTACTTCTTGGTTCGGTTTTCTGTGCTTATGTCCGATACGTAAGTGCTCATGTATAGTCTTTTGCTATATGTGAAACCATCAACCAAGGTCGCAAGTAGGTCGATTTTGTTTTGGGGCGTAGGGTGATAATGACAAAGACACGCCGGTGGTAGAGCAGAATGATACTTCATCCTACAACACCAAAACTCAATTTTGAGACCTGATGAACTGTAGGATGAAAGTATCATTCACCGACATAAGACTAGAGGGGGACCCGTACCTTCTCAGGTTGATGGTAGTCCTAGGCCCGATGACGCGATCGACTTGGGGACAATTATATTTTCTTTTAAAATTGATGAAACAAATTGATAAAAACAGATACAATATTTATAAAAAAAATATTATCATTACAAAATTAAAATACAACTTTTCTTTTGTATGCTTGAAATATATGTGCATTCTAAAACTTAAATTTTAAATATATTACAATTGGGTTGTCCACTTGTTTATTACCGATTTTGTTTTAGGAGTACCCTTCTAAGTTAGGTTCAGTAGGACATCCTTCTAGTGGAGTGACGTGCTTTATACATCTGGGTGACCGAGTAGCATTCGACGACCATCGAGTACAAATATACATATTTGAGCCTAACCCCGACCCGAGTGCTTGCGGTCCCTTCTTTTCAGACTTTTTTCGTATGTTTTTCTCTTGAAATTTTTGGACAAGACACTCGTGGTCTTTTCTCCGGAATTTTCCTGAGGTTTTTGATAGTTTTATTTGGATTGTTATTCATCAATTTTCTCGAATTTTCCGTCGGGAATTATTTGTCGATTTTCTCGAGTTTTCCAGACAATGTTTCTTTTGCTTATACAGTGAATAGAACTGGCTTAAAGGAGCAGCAGACCTCTCAGATATACATGTTTAATTTACATTACAACACTTTATAACATGCATGTTATACTGTTTTCCTAGTCTGCTATACTGTCTTCCTAGTTTGTTGTACTTTTCTCCTAGCATGCTATACTGTTTTTTTTCTTTACTGTACATTATACTGTACTTTTCTTTTATACTGCATGTTTTGTTACTTTGATACACACTATACCTTAGTATAGGAAAACCTAGCGGTTATATAGGATTAACATCAAACCTGTAGTTGCTACTACAGAGAGCTTGAAGCGAACACCGTGGGCAGCACGACGAGGAATAACTTCAAGGTGGATCTGCAACATCAAAAGACTTTTACATCACCAATTACTTGCCTTAGTTTAAATAACAATCCATAGGAGTTCGAGGTGGTTTGCTTAGCGTAGCATAAACCCTCACATATCACCTTTAGGCTTTTGCACAATCCTGTTGTGCAATTATAAGTCCTAACACTTTATAATTCCGAGGTTACCGTACGGTATAAATCTTCCTATCTTTTTAGGTTATTTGCACGATCAAATATCGTGTAAATATAAGTCTTGAATTCTAAATAAATTGCAGGATTAAAACATTAAATAACATCATTTCAAAGATATAAAACCAAACCATATGATAGTTGCGAGGTCCCCGGGGTTCTTCCTAGATCTGAGATATCCCATACTTTTCATTTCTTTGGATTCCTTAAAATAATTATTCCTATTTGAGTCAATCTCATTTGATTTTCTAATGTCCAATCGTGGAAACCTAAACTTTAAAATCTTAAAGACAAAACTACTGATCTTAATCGAGAGTTTTCTTGAATGATCCCGGTCATTTAAGATGTAATTAACTATAAGGGTTTGCCTCTATAGGGAACTTGGAACCCAGGTAAAATAAATCCCATTTAATCTTTATATTAGGTAGAGGAACTTCTTAGCCTCATATAAAATATTTTACAGACCAAATGAATATCACAAATTCTTTAGGTTAGGTGATTGAGCCTATTACAAATGATATGTTTATTCTCAGGATAATTGTATTATTTGTGGTATCGTGTTTAGTCACTCTAACTATTCAAAATGTGAAACTCGTTTGGTTTCACCTATTTTTAAATCAAAATGTTACTTTCAAAAATCATATTCATATCAAAACTATTTTTCAAATTTTCCTATATTTTTCAACACCAAAATTAAAATGGCCGACAACCTTCTGTGACTAGAATACTTGTTGAAAGAGATATTACTTTATATGATGTTACTGAAGTCTGGTTGGACACAACTCACAATGGATATTGACAACAAATTGTTATGGAGCATAGACGTCCTTATTGTTCTCATTGTATGATGTTTGGGCACAACCTTGATAAATGCTATAAGTTTCATCCTAATTTGAAATTTAAAGATCAAGTGAATAAGAATAGATCTGACCCCACTGCTTTGGATATATTTGTTCCATCTGAAGAAAAAAATACCACAGGACAGATTATAGTGTCTGAGTTAATCGCCCCTGTGGATCCTCCCCCTGAAAATACTATTTCTGCGATTGATGAGAAGTTGGATGGCTCTGCTGATCAACCTACATCAAACCCTTCTCAGTTGCAGGAAGCATTAGGTGAAGATGAGACATTTTGTGCTTCACTCACACTTGAACCTACAGTCGTTGCAACAGTTGACAATCCTTCTTCTAGTTCTCATCAGCTTTTATCTGTCCGGCGTTCTATTTACCAACACGATGATCAGATGAGTCAGTCTTCTGAGGAGGAATGACAGGTGTATTCAAGAGGAAGAAGAAAATTGGAGGCAAACTTCAGCTTGAGAACCTAATGGATGATACTTTGGTTACTTCGGTAAATGACTCGACACTCAACAATTTGTTATCTGGATCTCGCTCTAGAACTAGAGGCAGAGGCAGGACTAAACTGGTTCGTCCTTAGCTACTTCTTTTATTGGGTTTCCCTGTATCTTTTATCTTTTGGGATATTTGTGTATGTTGTATCGTATGGGTATGGTGCTTCTATTGGGTCATCGCATACAACATTTATCTATCTTTCTTATTTTTATAGGTTTAGCCCTTGGGATTTTCAATATATATATATATATATATATATATATATATATATATAATATTCAGATTTTTTTATAATATTTACCTATATAACACTTAATTTAAATATATCAGTTTCAAATTTTTGGTATTTCATATATATAACTCCTAAACTTTAAATGTGCATTTTTTATTTGTCAAAATTAGTGTAGTTATGTAAATATAACACCTAACTTGAATATATTGAATATGAAAATAAAATTTTTTTAAATTTTTACATACACAACTTTTAAAATGAAAGAAAGAAATTTATAGATCTTTAAATCACTATAAACTTATCTTTTAAATTAAAGGATACGAATGTATATCTTTAAATTTTAAACATATGATATTTAAAAAATAAGTTTAAACATTTTTTATTATTCAAACTTCAATATAACAAATGAGTGAAATTTTCGAAATTAAATGCATAAACATATAAGAATTATTTGGTATATAAATAAATGTTCATTTCTGTTTATACCTTGCAAGCATGATGATATGTACTACAAAGTTATTGGGACAACATTTTATGGGTGGATGTTACAGAAATATTTGAAAATTTGTTCCTTCCAATTTTATGATATGAGACATCTAGAAATTATTTGATAAGCATATGAAACATCGAGGTGGCTTATAAGTTCGAGGTGCGGGGTGGAAGGCAATGATGTAAAGAACCTTTAATCATCTTTTTCTTATAGCTGAAAACATAAAATCAATATTCAATTTGTAAGATGCCTTTTTCACTTCCTTAAGTCGTTGGCAGCTCCAACCCTTAAAAGATTTGGTGAACAACAACAAATACTACACTTTTAAAGGTTTAGATGCTACATCAATAAAATAACAAATGTTATAACTGATAAGACAATCGATACTATACTTATAGGATGATAAAACACACTGCACACTGTTAATCGATAAGTTCAGATACTACATATCACTTATTTAAACATCATACATAGGTGCACCACATTCTGATAAGTTTAGATACTATCTCATATGGTTACATTTTGCCTTTAACTGATAAGTTCAAATACTACTTGGGTTCAACAATCCATTAAATGATAGGGTTTAGGGTTGCCCGACTCTAAGGGTGATTTGTTGGTGACTTCTGATTGATATTGATAGGTAGAATTCAATATATCAGTGGCTCGGGGGATTGAGAAAATGAGAAAAAAAAAAGTATAGTCTGAGCCTAATCCCAAATTAAAATCTTATATCCCACTTTAAATTTTCATATGCTTATCATTTAGTCTTTCTTTTATAATTTGTAAATGTTTATCTAATCCCTTTATGATATGCGATTGCAATATGTTTTGAAGCATCAGCAGAATTAAGCAGGTATGCTTTTTAGTTATTTTTGTTTCTTTACTTTTCCTAGTACATATTTCTTTCTTTACTGCATAGTCTTTTCTTTCTTTACAGTATTTTATTATACAATTTTCTTTCAGTTTTTTCCTTTTATAGTACTTTACTATACAATGCCTGCATGTTCTATGCTTCCTTTCTTTACTGCGTTTTACTATAGATATTCATTTGTACTCATCTTTTAGTTACTACATGTTTAGTACGTTTATACAACACCTTAGGTTAGGCCGTTCGAGGCATGGTTATTTCTCTTTTCCCTCATTTTTATATAACCAAAATACACTTTTTCATGTCAACACTTTTCAAAATTCTATAATAGAACATTTTTTTAAAATCACAAATGATGTTTGTAAACTTCAATAAACTAATAATAAGATCTATTCCATCTCTCTCCTCTTCTTGGGACGAGATAACGACGTGGTCGATTGACGATTCATCTCCGGGTAGCGGTCGGGACTACAACAGAAGGCGGAAAGAGGAGCTTTAGCTGAACTTCCGTATACTTAAATAACATACTTATAAGACGTCGAGGTCATTTGTCTGACACGACGTAAATCCTCATGCACTATCTCTTAGGACTTTCTACGATTTTATATCTTACGATATAAGTTCTAAACCTTTTAAGATTCCGAGAACGTCGTTCGGTACGACATAAATTCTTCTAATTTCTCGGGCTATTTGCATATGACATGCCGACACAAGTCCCAAATATCTAAATAATTTGCAAGATTAAAACATCAAATAGTTTCTCTTTCAAAGATGTAAAGTCAAACCATAGGTTAGTTTGAGATGTCACTGAATCCTATTCAGTATCTTCGACATCTTCTACTTTTGCTCATTTGGATTCTGAAAAATAATTGTTCTTACTTGAAACTATCCCACTTGACTTTTTCTATAAACTGTGGAAACCTAAACTTTGAATTCTTAAAGACGAAAACTCGATCTTAATCGAGAGTTTTCTTATGTGACTTTAGTTGCATAAAATGTAATTAACTATAGGGGCTTGCCTTTATAGGGAATTAAGAACCCAAATTAATCTAAACACTGTCTAATTTGTGTATTAGATAGAGGAATTTGTTAGCTATAAATTCGTAGTCCCAAATAGAGTCATAAACTTTTAAGTTTAATTAGTTAAGTCTACTAACAAGTGATACACTCATCTTTTTGAGATGATGTATCACTTGTGGTATTGTGCTTAGTTATTTAAACTATTAGATATATGAAATATATCTGGTCTCTTTATTTTTTTAAAATAAAGAATACCGTTGTTTTTGTTTGTTTTTTTCTCTTTTATTTTAGAAGGAGTCGTCAGCTTGTCTATCGTCGTATACTTCCCCCATTCGAATAAATCTCCATCCCGAATCATATATGTGATTCGAAGAGGAGAGGAAACGAATAAGAAGGGACATACGACAAAACAACAAACAAGAGAAAACACAAAACGTGGAGAGCCTACGTGCGGTAAACCTCGTAAGGATAGGTTAAGAGTGTCCGTCCAAACGAGATCGGGCGAAAGCACCTTAAACCGATATCCGCGAAAGAATACCTACGTAAACTACCCATAACCAGAGATTCAGGTGTAGGTGTCTGTTCTGGGGTCAAGAGCGCTCCCAAGGGGACGTATCCCACTTGGTTAATTACATCTTGGGGGTACCCAAGAATACTCTCAATAGAAGGAGTTTTGCTTACCTGAAAAATGACAACTAGCATGGGGTCGTCAAGGGAGGTTATCCCGCAGGGGGAATGGCCTGATGCTTCAAAGCTCTCGCTAAACCACGGGGCGAGAAGTGAGTCTCTCGTGGTTCCCATGTGGATTGCATACTCATCAGCGTACAGAACCTACGAAATAACTGTCATCCCAACGGGAAGTCTCGATACGTCAAAGCACATCCGAACCGTAAGGGCAGAGGACAAATCGTCGTATCCCAAACGGGCGGCAGCTCATCGGACATCGGGCCGCCGGGATGATTCCAACGAAGGCAAAGAAGAGACAAGGCTCAACGGAGGTGGTAAAAAAGTAGGCAAGGATGGTCTTAAGAGGTAGAGATAACTGGGTCGGGGTACCACGGACCCGTCATTCCAAGCTACTAAAACCCTAAGTCTACCTGGTCGTGAAGGTAGTCGACCCAACACAACCTGGGATCCCCGGTCAGCAATCCGTGAATTGCGTCGTCCACGGGAATTCCGGTAGCCCTAAGGTCAAAGGAACGAAACTCTATCCTACGACTATCAGCTGGAGCTCCAAGAGGTGGGACTTATATCTGCCGAAATGGCGAGGCTGCCTCAAGAAAGAAAAGAAAGTGGAGGTTCAGCTACAAAGCTGGAAACGCTCCCAACAAAAGGACTTATACCCCGTCTGGGTCAGGGAGCCTTCTAACATCCTAGGCGCACTAGACAACCACCTATAAAGGATATGCTGGGCCAGTCGAATTGGAGAAGCACGGGGGCTTCTCCTCGGGACATGCAAATATGAATGCAGTTATCTAGAGCTGTCCTTAAGTATTGTGGAGGCTCTAATAATATATGCAGGAAAATAAATGTTGCAATTTTTTAAATCCTGAATATTTTAATCCTAAATTTTGATTATCTTGAATATTTTATTTAGGATTTTTTTTTAAGTAGAAAATTAGGAATTTAAATCCTAATGAGCCTATGTTGCATCGTGAAATCTCAGATACGCAGAAAGAAACAATATAAAACGCTCCAACATGCAAAGACATACGAGAAGAGAAAGAGAAAGAAAACACGCTAAAAGAATATAGAAACAGGCCAAATGCCGCTGGACCGGCAACATAATCCAGTGAAAGCAGTAAAAGCGGCCGGACTCCGCATATACATGCCCAATCTTAAGTTTATACAATAACGTAAAATTCAGACTTAAGGTACGGGACATGAGCTGCTGCTCCTGGCCCTCGTCACATGGTTCGACGCGTCATCCGCCTCGAGACCCATGCCCGTACCTTATTTCCGATACAGACTCCCCTAGGACTCTATCAAATACATTTAAAAAAATAAAGGCTCGACCTACAGAAAATGAATGTTAGCGGGCACGCCATGCATCGCAAAATAACAAGCCGTGTTTTTTAATTGGGGGAGCTAAAGAGCACCTGCAAGCAAATGATTAGAAATCATTACATGCTCCCTCATAATAGCCCTGTGTGAGTGTGTATAAGTAGGCACGGCACCTGCAGAAGATCGCCCTAACATACTATCACATACAAGGAAGCATGCAAGCACACTGAAAAGCAGGAAAGTGACACATGGCTAGCACAAAACAACGCATCACACAACAATAGCCAGGGGTGTCGAAAAATACTACCTAGCACCCTAAGCCCTAGCCTAGCACATCATCTAACGAAAAGTGCGTCAACCTAAGATCTAAGTGCGGGGTGAGTGTGGGTATAATATGACTTTGATGGGGTCGTTCGTCCAACCCTATCCTAAGGATCCAATAGATCTAGAGGGTGTCATGAAATGAGGTGACACCATTTAGATCCATTGGATTCTTAGCACAGTCATATTCATGTCAATCCCGATGACTTAACTCGCATTGCTCCTCGGGATCGACCCGACGAACAATGCTCGTTAAGGCATCGCGACCAACACGGGAGTCGCTCTCCTAACGGGTCTGGCTCACTATCCATATGAACATGCAAATGCAAATGAACAATCAAATTATGCAAGGAATGAGTGTACCATGGGGCAGGGACTCAAACAGATGTGAGCATACCGTAGTGGCAGCAGACCAAGGGGTACACCGAAGCGGCAGCAACCCAAAGGGGTATGCCGAGGTGGCAGTGACCCAACGAGGTGGGCATGCCAAGGTGGTGGCAGCCCGACGAGGGTAGCATGCCGTGGTGGCAATAGCCCCGAGAGGTGTGCCGATAGGGCAGTGACCTGTAAAGGGTGGGCGTGTCATGACGGCCGAGACCCGAAGAGAATGTGCAGCCTAAGTATATGACCAAAATCATGCAGACAAACAAATGTGGAGCAGGATGCGTTGATGTGACCCTACATATGCACTAGAATATGTAATATATATATATGT